>JASDQU010214163.1:32460-44838 GCA_032191745.1 Picea mariana | reverse complement strand
TTCTTGGATGTTGATCTTGCCCAAAAAGGGCCAACGTCTCCCTCAGAGGGGCCTGACGTCTCCCTTTTAGCTCATTTTATGACATCTTTTTAGCATTTAATGTTAAAACAGTGTAATATTGTTAGTCGGCCTTGTCGGTTGTTTTAATGACCTATTTTTCTAATTAAAGGTCATTTGGATGATATAAAGAGAGGATGTTGCCTCTCATTTTTTCACAACACAACTCACTCTCTTTTGAGAGGATAATTTTTTAGTCTTTTGTCTTAGTATTTTCTCTTGGAGTTGAGGCGCTACTCTTGAGGAGAATCATTCTTGGCATGCTATGGTGTTTTCTATCATTGGAAGGTTTACAACTAGGGTATGATAAGCTCTTCATTGATTTGTAAGTGTATTTCTCATGCAAAACTTCTTGATTGAATGGTTGTAGGTTAAATCTCTTACTTTTATGGTTACATTATTATTATTTTCCTTAATCATTGAAACCCTAGGTAGCAAGCACACAAGTAGGCCCTTGCTTCATGTCCCCATGATAGAAGACTTGTTTAGCCATTGATTAAGGAGAATATAGCCTAGTCGTTGCTACACTAGTTCCCCTTTTTCTGAGTTGGTTTTGAAATATAAATTGAAGAAGGAAGATGTCCTAGGCCTAATTGAGTTTACACCTAGGGTTTTGACCTTTAGGGTTTGAGAGGCCTTGTCTTTACAACACTTTTCAGCCCTAGATTTATGTTTTAAAGCTAGCTGTTTTATCCAAGGATTTTTTAAGGAAAGAGGGAGGAGCATGAGGCCTTACTTAAGCAACATCGGAATGAGCCTCCTCCCCTTAGGGTTTTGACTTTGTGGACCTACCATTGCATCACTAGAAAGCCTAACCCTCTTGTCCTTAAATTTATATTCTCCTGAGACTTTAGCCTTGCTCCTTGACTCTATTTACCCTAAGTCACTAGTCTAGAACTCCAAACATTGAGCCTCTTGTGTCAAAACAAACCTTTTAAACTTCTTAAATTTCAAACCCTAACTAACCCTAACGTTCTACTAACCCTAAATATGTGATGACATCATGCCTCCTTTTAGCTCTTGCTTGATATGAAACGTTGTGGCTTAGTCATATAGCAATAGACATTGAAGTGTTGAGTATTTTCATTGGCTTATTTTGCAAAACGTCCACCTCATTGCCTATCAAACTAACCCTAGAGCTAGGTTGACGTCACCTCTAGTATAGTGACGCAACAGTCTTGTATTAAATGAGCAAGTGATGATATTTTATGTTAATTTAAAAATTAATTATATGCTTTAAATGTTATATCATCTCCAGTGCTTATTGACAAGTGATATTATAAGTCATAGTTAATTTTTGCAATCATTGACTTCGTCAATAATTACTGCCATTTATGCTCATATATATTAATTGTTGATAGTCATTAATTTATGAAGTACTAACCACTGTTGCACATTTTAGTTTCATTTGCCTTGTCTCGCAAATAGGTGCCTATTATGTGGTTCAACTTCTCTTTGACTATCTTCTTGGTGGTAATCTGTGAAGGGAAAACCTACTTTAACCTCTTTAGCCTTAATCCCTTGACCCTTTTCCTTTCAACACCCCAGATTATCTAGGGACGTCTCCCTTGGGATTATCCACCCTAAATAGAAAGAGCCCCCCATCGAGGTGACAATGGGTGGGGAAGCTCCTGTTACTCTAGTTTGACTCTTGTCTTCAAGCTACTTAACCTATACTACAAACTGAGCGATAACAAAGACCAAGTGCTAAAATTAGATATTGAGGATATCTATTTCCTCACAATATTATCATGGCATGGGTCTACAGTGGTATTGGTTGGGAACAAGGAAGGATCAGGCGGCCCATTGATGCTTATATTAGGTAGTATTACCATTCGGGGACGGGAAAAAGAAACAATAAGCTGTCCATTTCCCATGTGACAGACTTGTCCTTATGGACCATTTTATACACTATCACATGGGTAGTGGGTAGTCCTGGGCCACACTTGGATTCAAGGAGCCATGTTTTTTACACGATAACGTGTCTGCATCCCACCATATACAATTGGTGCTCAGGGATCCTAGTAAACATGAAACAACAGGTGACTAAATGCAAGACAAGACGACAAAATATGTTTGGATATGGGTTGATTTTGCTATCATTTTTTTTCAAGCAGGTTCCTTCTTCTCACCCCTGGGTGACATGACTGATGGGTGGACTCATAGATCCAGACATGTAGAAATAGACGAAGTTGTTGTCGCGTCTCAGGGGAGGGTGACAACCACATTTTGGAGAAGAGTTCTTCGATTAGTGGGATGGTTAGATTATAGCCATAAAGGAATATGTCTACAGGGGAGTGGGTTATCAAGGGGACCTAGACATGGGCATTCCCGATGAGGAAGGATGGAGCGATGATCTCGGTGAGAATGATTAGAAAAAATTTAAATATTTTGGAATATTTGATGTTTTTGTGTTTTCAAAATATATGAATTTTTTTTGTGTGTATAATCACTAATTTTGTGGGTTTTACAGATTGTGCACCATTACATATAGGGGGAATGTCACATGGGAGTGGCTCAAGGACATCATGGTAGAGGGCCCCAGGTGGAACTTTTGGAGGATCTCGAGGCAAACCTCAAGGAATTGACTATCGGGATTTCAATACCGCATCTAGATGACATTACTCTACGAACATAGAGGCATACTGCGGGTGTAGGTGGCACCTTCTCCCACCTCCCGCAAAAGGTGTCTAGGGTCGTGATATGTTATCATGAGCAAAGGGCTGCAAATGATTATTAGTATGCAATTTATATGTGGATGTATGGGAGCATGACCCAATTTTGTGATGCTACACTTATGATGTATTTTGAACACTCTCTATATATACATGGGTGTTTACTTTGTGGTTTTTACTGATGTGTACAAATATTTTGGAATGCATGTACATAAATTCTTGGTTGATTATTTTTCTTAATGTTTTAGATGCTAATTCAATACATAATTTGATAACGAGTCAGCTAATGAATTGAATTCCCTTGGTATATCTTCGTAATAAATAAAGTCAAAGGATTTCTCAAGGAGATGAACCCTCAAATACTTACAAAAAAGGATAGGATGTCAGATAGAGTAGTCTAAGTTTAATTGAAAAACTACAAGCTGGGAGTCCAACTTAACGATCAAATGGCGAATGCCTAAAGTCGAGGATTTGGAAATAAATTTGATAACTGCAGTATATTCTATAATGTAGTTGGTATCAGGACCGAGGCAGATGCCCCATGAACTTACTAGTGCATTTTTTGGAGAGAAAATCACCTAGGCAACGAAAGTGATGTTCCGGGTGCTATGAATAGCTCCATCCGCGTATCCAATATAGGTAGAAATGGTTGTCAACATTTTCCAATCAAGACAAGCATGATAAGTAGACCAACAAAGTGCATCACTCAGAGGAAACACAATTAAATCACACCACATTATGATACATATAATACAAAATAACTAGATAGCACTAAGCTTATGCATAGTACTTTTTGAGGTAGAGCCCATTGTGAGGCTCAAGTAAAGGGTTTCCCTCGTAGTTTGTTGACTAGTAGGCTCCTTTTTGTAATGCACATTTTATAACATAGGGGCTATGCCATAATGGTTTGAATTTTCCTACTTCTAACTTGTCATGGTCTTGGTCGTAAACCAAGACTAGGTCTCCTTCCGAAAAAATTTGAGGACATACGTTTTGGTCATACTGAACTTTTACTTGAATTTTGTGTGACTCGTTAGCCATGGTGGATTCCTATTGATGTTCATCGAGATGAGACAAGTAAAGTAGTATTTCTTCCTCAATGGAAGTTTCAAGTAGGAGTTCAATATCTAGATTTATGGAGGGTATTTCACATTCAATAAGAAGTACTGCTTCTAATCCATAAACGAGTTGGAAACGTGTGAATCCAGTATCAGTTTTCACCGAAGTTCAATATGCCCATAATGACGAAAATAACATAAGGTGTTAGTTCAACTTAAGTTTCCCTACCATTCATTGGATCATTATTTTGAGTACCTTGTTGATAGATTCAAATTTTTTGTTTTCTTGGGGATAGTAAGGGGAAGAGTGTTCTTGGTCAAAATGAAACAGAGTGGCTAGCTCAGTCATCATATTGTTGAAAAAGTGAGATCCATGATTGATCATGATTGATTTGGGCACACCAAATCTAGAAATGATGTGGTTGAATACGAAAAGCGTTGTAGTCTTGACATCATTGAAAAAGATAGGCATATCCTCTGCCCATTTGGTGAAATAATCGACACTTGCAATAATGTAATTATGGCCAACGATAGAGGCTGGTCTACACGTGGAAAAATCTATCCCCCATTTGGTGAATGGATTGACGATGACTACATCATATAATGGAGTGGGATGGGAATGCATATTTTTTGAAAATATCTGGCAAGGATGGCACTTTTGAACTGCATTCATACAATCTTTAAATATTTAAGGCCAAAAGTACCTGATGTGAATTTTTTTTGGGCAGTGGATAACCCAGAAAGATGACCACCACATGCTCCAAAGTGGTAGTCATTAAGGATATTTTCAACTTCGTGGTGGAGAACACATCGACACAATACCATATCTACTCCAATATGATAAATAACATCTCCTACAATAAGACAACGATGATATTGATGGGGAATACATCGACGATCATCTTTCGATAATTTGGGCTGAAAACGTTGGGTTTGGAGATATATTAACACATTTCCATACCAAGGATTAGATGAGTTGATAACAAAAAGGATTCATCAGGTAAAAAATAATATACCACAGATTCATCATGGACTCAAGGAAGATTGGTCATCAATTCGGCGAATACCAAGGATTTTTTGGACTTGGAGGTAAAGAACTCGAAATTGAATTCTTGAAGGATAAGGATCCATTTAGAATATATTCCCCCAAGAATATGACATGACAAGGTAAACTGCATCGGGTTAGCATCATATATAACAATGGTAGTTCACAAGAGAATGTAATGCCGAAAATACTGGACAACAAAAACAACTGCCAGTGCCAACTTCTCAACATAAGCGTAACGAATTTCAACACCAACAAGGCCCTTACTGAGATAGTAAATAAAATGTTCATTTTGGTCATCATCAGTTTGGGAAAGCACCATGCCAATGGTGGTTTCAGAAGTAGAAATATATAATAGACAATCTTAGTTATAGTTGGGAGGTTTTAATGAAGGTGTGGATGTGGGCGCACATTTTAAACCACCAAAGGAGTGTTAAACTTTCTCATCCCAAATAAATGGAACACCTTTCTCAAGGAAACACATGGAATATTTTGTAATTTCCTCATAGTTGGTCATAAACCATCATAAAAAGTTTACTTTCCCATGAAAACTTTAGAGTTAGTCTATAGAGTGAGGTGAGTTGGTAATTGCCTCAATTGTCAAGGGATCAACTCTGATCCCAAACCTATATACGATGAAACCTATAAGGAGACCAATTTCCACAACAAAAATGCATTTGTGTGGGTTTAGACGAATCTTGTAATGTCGACAACGTAGAAAAAATTGTCTTAGGTGGTTTGGATGATCTTTGCGCCTCCCAGATTTTGTGGGAAGGTCATCCAAATATGAATGTACGATATGTTTAATGTCATGGAAAGCATAGGACATGGCTCACTGGAATGTTGCACCAACATTTTTAAGACTGAAAGGTAATTTTAGATATGTGAAAGTTCCCCAAGGGAAAATGTAAGTTGTTTTGTGCTAGTCTTCCAGAATGATTTCAATTTGATTATAGCTAGAGAATCCATCCATAAACATAAATACTTTGCATCTGGTGCAATCATCAACAATTTGGTCAATGAAAGGGGTGGGGTAATTTTCCTTAGGATAGGCCTTGTTTAAATACCTATAATCAACACATACATAAATGATGCTATGTTTTTTAGTGATGGGTACAATGTTTGATACCCATTCAATAAGGGGCACTGGATAAATAAATCTATCATTCAATGATTTTTCAACTTTCACCTTGATTTCCACAAATTTCCTAGGGTGGAATGGTCATATTTGTTTTTGAATAGGATGGGCTCTAGGGTAAGTCTTAGTTTTATGTGCAACAATTTGGGGGTCTATTCCAGGAATTTCTTTGTAGGACTAGGCAAAGATATCGCAAAATTATTTGAATAAGGTAGTGTAGCATTCCATTTCTTAAGGGGAACAAGTTGCACCTATCTAGATGTGTTCCATGACCCCACGTTTCACTATAATATCAATTGAAACAGTTTATGAGATGAGCCATGAAGTATTTCCTAACAGAGAGTGGTCTTGGGTGGAGGAACCCTGATGGGGTAATCCTCAGATGTGTGAGTAAAGAAGAAGCCGACAAGTTGATGGCCAACCTTCATTCAAGGCATTGTGGTGGCCATTTTGCAGCATGCACCACTTCCCATAAGATTTTAAGGGCTGGATATTATTGGCCTACTATTTTCTCCTATACATGTTGATATGTCAAATCTTGTCAACCATGCCAATATTTTACCGACAAGCAACACCTTCCTTCTCTTCCCATTAATCCAGTCATCATAGAAGAACCCTTTCAACAATGGATATTGGATTTCATTGGCGAGTTCAAGGACAACTCTAGTAATGGGTATCGATGGATTTTGACCACCATTGATTACTTCGTCAGATGGGTGGAAGTTGTCCCAAAAAAGAAAGCAATATAATAGGTTGTGATGAAGTTTCTGGAGGAAAATATTGTTACTTGATTTAGTGTTCCTGCTAAAATAACAACCGATAACACCAAATATTTTATCTCAATGGCACTCAATGATTTTTTCTTTAAGTATGGGATTGTTTTATCACACTCTTGAAACTATTACCCTCAAGGAAATGGATTAGCAGAATCCAACAACAAAAACATCAGGAATATTGTGAAGAAGATCGTTGGGAAAAATAAGAAGAGTTGGGACAAAAAAATCAAGTATGCCTTGTGGGAAGATCACACGACTACCAAGACCTCCACCGGGAAAACCCTCTTGAGTTGGTGTATGGGTTAGAAGCCCACTTGCCTATAAATCTCCAGATTTCATCATTACATATTTCCCAACAATTCATTACAGACAAAGAAGCATTGCAAGGGTGAATTGATCAACTCATGGAATTGAACGAAAATCAAAGAATGTTCTTTAATCAAATGGAAAAGAATCAAGAAAAGGTGAAATGAGCCTTTGATCGAAAGGGGAGGTAAAGATATTTCAAGGAAGGGGATGATGTTTTAATGTGGGACAAGAGGAGAGAAAAACCTAGGATGCATCAAAATTTTGATAGTATTTGGTTGGGGACATACAAAATAGATGAAATATCTGGGCCATACTCTTTTTACTTATCCAAAACAGAAGGGAGGAGGATGCCATTACCAGTAAATGGATCTCTCCTCAAACATTATTTCCAAGGTGACACATGAATTCTTCAGGGCCCATGCCCTAGGTAAGTAGGTAGGTCATCTTTCTTTCCTGGCATTTTCATATTGATTGGTCATATTAGTTTATATGCATTTCATTCATTTTTCTCTACATTCATATTGATTTCATGCTTAGTTTAGAAGTTTTTTTAAAAAAATTCTAAAATTTTCTTTTGTAGATTAGTTTTATTTAGATTTTTATGTATATGGACGAAGGGTGATAGAACCACCCTAGATTTGATGGATTTTGTTTTAGTGTAGGCACATTCCTACCAGGATATGCCACAGTTTTCATGCACTCTATGGTGAGAACATGTCCCCAAGTAGGAGCCAAATGTTATCCCCATTTTGTTGGATGACTAAGATGGTCATGTCTCGAGGCCCTCAGGTTGCAGATATGGAGTGCTAAGAGACTACATGACCAACAATGTCCACTTGCACATACAAAATCCATCTCCTTCACCATATTTGATCCATTGGAAACACATCCTCCACACCAGTTAGATTCTAGAAGGCACAAGGGTATTTCTCCATGCGGTACAAGTCAATTATTGTGGTAGGTAATCACCCTAATATTTAAGGAATTTGAACATGTTGTATTTAAGACGATTTTGATTATAGAGCACCTACTTGGAAATTATGCCTTTGACCTTGTTTCACCTTGGTGAGTGTCATAGATTTCCTAGTGAGTGAACAACCTTTGGGAAAGGTTTGTGACTAGGGTTCCCTTGAGGGGTTATCGTACCATTCCCGACCATACTTACCACTTTCCACTCATTACATTCCCATCATATTTTCCTCTTCTAGGTCCTTTGAATTTAGTGACCCAAGAGGGGCATGTACCTTATTTCATGGGAAGAAGGGGCTGAAGGCCCAGAGGGATTATATTTGGCTAAAAAGATAAAAATCTATATATAGACCTTCTATATGGTTCACCCAAGGATCCCCGAGAAAGAAATGAAATGATTCTCTATAAGAAAAGGGGGAGCTACAAGAATAAATGATAATGAATGCTTAAGGGGTTAGTTGGAGGATAGGAGGTCTCATAATGAGCCTACATATCATGATAATGGGTATTTAGCAGCATGACATTACCATAATATGGTCACCAAGCTAGGGTAGTGGCTCTCAGTTACACAATTGAGAGAAAGGGGCACTCATCATGAGCCAACCTTCTCATTTCCACCAGGTATTTGCGAGTGACACTGTCATTATCTAGACACCACGCCAAGACAATGGACTTCAACTAGTTCCTTAAAACATGAAAGAAACAAATAATGACAAGAAGATGGGCTTGGAAAAAGTGCATCACAGACAAAGGTTCCACACGCCCTCTACAAAGGCACCCACAAATGAGATAATACGAGCCCTTGTATGTCATGAAACTCAACGAACTATGAAGTCTAAACCCATTCCACCTCATCATCCATGAAGTGACCTTGAAAGGCCATCCTTGGGAGAATCCCCTACTTGAGGACTTTGGTTTACCCAATATGACTCCTATGACACCCCTCCCATAATTAAAATTGGTCAATTGTATAGGGTTTTAAGCATTTGTTTAATTTGATGACTTAGTTTTGATGCAAATGTTTATGTGCCTTTCTTATTAGACGTGGTTTACACTTGTCATGATACCTTTTACTTGAGATATTTGGAGGGCGTACCCTTCTGTTTTGCAGGACGTTATTGGTGGACAATTTTGAAGGAGCAAGCCTATCTTGGGATTCAATGGGGCTTGAAGTCCATAGGTTGGATGCCAAGGGCCCACATGTTATATCATGATGAATTGCATTTGGAGGCCTAGAATAAATCATGGATGACATTACCTAACCCTCACATGCCAAACGTTTTTCCTAGGAGAGGAAAAACATCACTTATGGAGGCTTGATGTCACTTAGAGGGCTAGGGTTTGGTGGTGAAGGTGTTGTTTGATGAAATGTGGAAAATTTTGAAGGAAGGAAGTTTGAAGACCATCAAGAGAGGATTTGGATGAGTGACAAGTGGCCTTTCGAGGCCTAGCCATGCATCTACTACCCCAATGATTTCTTCAAAGTCCCAAAACGTCCCCCAAAGGATTTCTTTTGTGTAAAAGTGAATTCTAAGATGAATTGTTTAATATTATTTTTTTGAAAGGCGTAAGATAAGGGTTTTGGACATCTTATATTATGTTTTACCAGGATTTCTAAGTGGACAAACTATGTGATAAACATTTTGTATAAATAGAGATCATGAAATCTCATTTTTGAATCATAAATCTCCCATTCTGAAGAGCTAAGAACTGAAATTTTCACTAGCCTTGGAGATTTTTGTTATCTTGTGCTATGGTATGGTGTTTCTTTGGTTATGGACTTGATGATGATGGAATGCTAGCTCTTGGAGGTCTTTTCTAGATATTTGTGGTGGTTTATCTTGGCATGTTATGGTTTATCTTGTGCTATTTGGATTGGTAAGACATTTTACTTGTTGCTATCATTTGTAATTCAAGATCAAGGTTCATTTTTTTCTAAGTCTAAGCATGAAGTATAAGTGCATAAACCACTACTTTATCTCCACCATAATTTCAAGCATAGAAATATTGTTTTGCAAGGGTTTGCTAAGGAAGGATGAGGATATACACCCCTTAGTTTAAACCCTAGCTAGGTTACTTGACATAAGAGAATTTATACCCCCAAGGAGATAATAGCTCTAGCTCTTTAATTTTGATCCCATTAACCCATTAATCAAAGGAACTAGTCATTTCATTGGAGAAATAAAATGTTGCATTGGTAAACGTGAAACTTGAAGTTTTGAAGATCTTTCATTTGGATATTTTTCCTTGATCCCTAGGCTATATTGCCTCATTGAGACATCCTACTTCACCCACTAAAAATCACTTCTGTAATTAATCTAATCTACAGCCATTAGGGCTGAAGAAATATAACCCTCTAACCCTAGATAACTCCTAAACTAGCCTTAGAAATGAGCTATAACTTTTCCCTAACAAAGTACTAACCTAAGTGAAATTTTTGGGCTAGTTTGAGGTAATTTTTATTGGATTATTTTTCTGTTATAAGGATTGTTTATCTACAGCCATAAGGCTGATAAATATCACTGCAGTAAGATTTTTGTGACAACCTTGATTTTATGCTAAAGTCTTTCTCTTTCATTCTTGAGTTACACTAGTCTTTACTAGCTTGTCTCTTGCTTACTTAACCAGACTTTTAGCACTTGTTTCGAAGCTCTTATTATATTTTATATGCTGATATATATCACTGATTTTTTCTTCAATTAGGGACAACAATCTTAAATTTCTTGTCCACTTAACATACTACATTGTATACTTGGTTTTCATTGTGTCTCGGGCAGGTATTTGTATCTTGGACGGTCACTCAAAGTATTGGAAACCCTAATCCTTTCCCGAGAATCATTACCAAGTTCCATTTACCATCTATAATTTACCTTTAAGGGCATCCATCCATACATCTCATTTTCCATCTCAATCCCCCCTAGGGTCACTAAGATTACCCCTTTGAGGTGACTACCTCACCTCTAAAGTGTCGAGAACACTTGCTTAAGTTGATAGTGGGTAGGTGCTCTCTAAGTTGTCTCCTTTTTGGTGGTTGGGTCATAATTTTCCCAACCTACAACTTGTGTGATAACATGACCCTTCTACACAAAGCCCATGTCTTGGAAATTCATGCGCTGCAAAATTTCTTGGAAAGTCTTCCTTGAATATCCACCATTATCTCTCAAACCATTTCAAATTTTGAAATTTTTTTAATGTGGAAACCAATTTGGACCCTTCTGCACACAATCCATATCTTGGATTTTTGAGATATATCTTCATTTGCCTAGAAATCACATCGAAAGTTGGTTGTTTGAAACTGTTTACTAATTTTAATCATAACTTGGACCAAGTTCTTGGAGACTCACACGTGCGACCTGAGCATGATATGGTTAATACATAACCATATAGCGGAATCCAAATATGATATATGTGTACCCATTTATCTATCGGACTCGTGTAAGTATGAGGAACAATGATGGTGTTGCAGGAAATATGTTGCAGAAAACCTACGTTGTTGTAGGAAACCTGGAACTGATTGTTGCAACTTCACATTAATGAACTCATAAAACCATCATTAGAAAACCAACTTATAATTCTCATTAATTCACTATAAATGAAGGAAATACATGATAATTAGCTACTATATGGGGGTGTACCATGGTGGTTTTGTGAATATTTATGGTAGGAATGGTGATAAATGAGTAAAGGGTGAGGTAAAATGATAAAAATGAATGATTTGAACGGTGGAAAAAGATGACATATTGACGACCCAACAAGAATTATCTTTACACAGTTATCTTACATTACAAGTGTTTAACATGAGAGAAGATAAATACAATATAATTTGTGAACTTGCATCTGTTGCATACAATTGTCTTTGAAAATCCATGCAACTTGTGTATTTGATTCATGTAGGTAGTAGCCAATTTGGATGATGAAAATGTGGCCTAAATTGGCAGGAAATGCACATATATGGTTAGATCAGGGACCTGAAACATAATATCACCGTTGTTGGATTTCAAAAATCTGATAATAAACTCCATTGTGACATCTTCCCATATTTGGTCAGGAATTTGGAGTGGTTGCAATAGGCTTTGGGACCGGACCTATCCAAAATAAATTTCATGGGTATGAGAACCAAGAGTCAATAACAAAAAGGGATTATACCCTCCTTAGTCTAGGTACTATCCATAAAGTGGAGGTTTTTCAATATGGAATTTCAGGGAATATCCCCCAGATGCAAGACTAAAATTTTTAATGAGTTGGTGTGCTATGCATTATGTTATTGGTTAAATCACTATTATGTTGTTGGTGTGCTATGCTTGTATCTATATCGTTTCCCCTCGACTGTTTTACTTTATCAGATGTCACA
>JASDQU010214160.1:0-11327 GCA_032191745.1 Picea mariana | reverse complement strand
GCCTCCATTGCATTCCTTGTCCCTTCCATCTATGGCTCTATTACTTTATCCAACATTCATTGATTATAAAACAATGGTTAACAAGATCTAAAGGTATCATAATTGTCCATGGTTGTTTAGTGCCATTTTAAGCTCCAACTAACTGCATGGGAATGGAATTATGACTTGAATTGAAAGAATTGATGAAAAAATTACAGGGTCATCGTTGAGAATGACAGCCATGTGAAAGACACCATGGTAGCCTTGGATATGTCACACACTTTAATTTCCATTCGATTTTTTGTTAATTTTTTTTAATATATATTTATTCAACCATAATAATCTATTTACTTCTTTTCATTATAATTATCACATATAACTATATTATAATTTCTTCATTATACTGTAGTGTCACTATTCTTTCATTGTTTTGTTAAAACGAAGAAACTATAGAGACTAATTGATTCCCAAAAAGTCCTTCATAACTTCTCGTCACCTATTATAGTATCCTATACTATAACTAGTTGAACAACTCGATACTTAACAATTTAGTTCTTAACGATTATCCTAAATCTTATTCCACCAAGACTAGGTACTTGATAACCTATATATGTTTGCTTTTAT
This sequence comes from Picea mariana, assembly GCA_032191745.1. Classification (NCBI taxonomy): domain Eukaryota; kingdom Viridiplantae; phylum Streptophyta; class Pinopsida; order Pinales; family Pinaceae; genus Picea; species Picea mariana. The sequence continues at coordinate 10,724 of JASDQU010214160.1, read as the reverse complement.
TAAGTTTCATATTCTATTTGTTATATCATTTGTTATATATATAGTCGTTACAATTTGAGGACATGACCAATGCCATGTATAAGGGTCTCTCGAGGGTTATTTGTTTGGTTTATCACCCTTATGGCTATACGACCCCACTTGACTCTATTTCATTGTTATCATAACTTTTAATCGCATCATACCTTATATGCGTCCATGTAATTTAGCGTATAAATTATGGTCTTATATTAACCTTGTTAAGTATATCATATATAAACAGATGTCATTAATTTTCAACCAACATATATATATATATAAGACTATTTCAATGTATCGTCCAATGTATGACACCTGGCGTATGAAGCAAGACTCATACGTAAGATGATTTATTGTATAGGTTTACGAGGAGTTAAACTTGTATTAGTACCGTTTCTTAATTTAATTTATCACCAACTTTCCTTTGTTAAACTGTGTTTCATACGATGTATTTATCATGCAATGACCCTACATGCACCCCCTACGGGGGTTACTATCTCGAGGATATCTTCTCGGAAATTATCCTGAGGAAGTATACGTGTAGTGTCATATCGTTTATAGGTGTTAGGTTTTTCTTGTTGAACCCTTAACCATTTCGACCTTTCCCTAACTTGGCTCATTTCACACTTCTCAATTTTTTTTCCTCTGCGCTACGCTCATCCTAATATATTTACAGGACCATCCTGTATCTTTTGAGAGTTCCTTGAGTTACAGTATGGAAGTCTAATTGTCCAGAACCTTATTTTGTCTACAATGGAATTATTTGCACGAGATCCAGGGCATGCTAGCTTGAAATTGGTTGGTCGATATCATCCTTAACTGGTAAGAGATTATAATATTATTTACTCATTCTGGTTTCATGTATGATTCGTAGCTTTTATGCTTCTAGCCGAGGCATTCAGACTATTAGTTCACAGTCATGTGTAAACGTTATTTCGTCAGCTCTGGTTAAAAATTTCTTGGTACTATTTACCTTGTCAAACTTCTTGTCTCTATATTTGTCTAGTATATAAAGTCATTACTGTAAAATTGTGATTTTTGTGTGGTAAGTCTCACTTCTGGTTAGCCTATGGTCCGAAGGGATTTTCCCTTGGACTTCAGGGTCTTATCGTTTGAACCCAGTTATTCTATGAATTTTGTGGCCCGAGTTACAATAATAGGTTTTACTATAGGTTTTTTATTCCTTTGTTTTATTTTTCTCATTTATGGTCTATGATTAAAACCTTTCAAATCGTTTATTTTCCCTGAACCCAGGTAGGACTCATGTTAAGACAATTGTGTTGTTATCACATAGTAGTAATGTTGTTTTAGTTTAATGTTCTGTAATTGTGTCATGAATTACATTATTAATCTTGGGTATGTAACTAATGATGGGCCCTGCTTATTGTTGTGAGGGTACCCATCAGCTATTCGAAAACCCTATACACTCGGGTGTAGTTCAAAAGTGACGGAAAGAGATATCAGGGTGTTTTGTACATCCATGGTAAGTTCCTACCTGTTTGCATGGATAGATTTTGTTGACTAAATAAATGTGTACAACATTCTAACTTGTTCACTGTTATTATGTAGGTATCGAGGAGGTTGGTTCCATTGGGTATCTAACCCTTTAAATAAAACCTTCCAAAATATTCCGATAAACTTAACATCTCTATCAGATATTATAACTTTAGGGATTCCATGTAACCTGAATATTTCCTTCATGAATATTTCTGCTATATTATTATCCTTGTAGGTTGATTTCACAGGTATGAAGTGTGCTTCCTTACTTAATTTACCAACCACAACCATAATTGAGTCATTTTGTTTATTACTTCTAGGAAATCTGGTAATTAAATCCATACTTATCACTTCCCATTTCCATTCTGGAATGGGTAAAGGTTGTAGTAGTCCAGTTGGATGTTGGTGTTCAACCTTAACTTGTTGACACTCTAAGCATCTAGCTAGATATTTTGTTGTTTTGTCTTTCATATTTGACCAATAGAATTCATTTCTTAGCATAGAAATTAATGTATGGTAACCTGGGTGTCAAGAATATGGTTTCTTATGAAGTTCATATAAAATTAGTAGATTAATTTCATTAGATTCTAGTACATACAATTTGTTTTTATACATTAACATTCCACTTTTTGAGAATCTAAAATTTGATTCTTCTATTCCTACTGAATTATCAACCATCTTTAACTTAGTATTTTGATATTCTGAGACTTTTTCAGCTGCTAACCTTACCATTTCTTGTAGATTTGTTTCGTAATTACTTGTAGTAACTATATAGATCATGTTTGCATGTCTACTTAATGCATCTGCCACTTTATTTTATTTTCCCTTAATGTGTTATATCTCAAAATCATACTCGCTTAAGAAGGATAACCACCTTGCTTGGTGAGCATTTAATTTATGTTATCAATCATATATTTTAAAGCGATGTTATCAGTTAACAGTAATAATTTTCGGCCTACCAAATAATGTCACCACATTTTTAATGCATGTATTATTGCAACTAAATCCCAGTCATGTGTTACGTAATTTTCTTCATGTTTATTTAGTTTCCGAGATTCATAAGCTATTACATGATTTTCTTAGATTAACACTCCTCCACGACATCCACAGCATGCATCCGTACATACTACAAAGTCTTTATTTAGGTCTACCAATTTTAATATAGGAGCTGCAGTTAAGAGTTGTTTTAATTTATTATAACTTTCTTGACATTTCTTAGACCAGATGAACTTAGTTCCTTTCTTTTGCAATGATGTTATAGGATATGAAATCTTGAAAAAACCTTCTATAAAGTTTTGGTAATAGCTAGTTATACCCATAAAGGATCTTATGCCTGAAACATCCTTAGGTTCGGGCCAATTCATTATAGCCTTTATTTTTTCCGAGTCAATTGCCATACCTTCTTTGGAAATCACATGTCCCAGATACTGAATTTGGTCTTTATAAAACTCACACTTACTTAATTTTGCATATAATTTATGTTCTCTTAGTATTTGTAATACTATTCTTAAATATTCTTCATGCTCCTTTTCATCCTTTGAATATATAAGTATATCGTCTATAAAGATGATCACAAATTTATCTAGACATTTACTCAAAATATTGTTCATCAAGAACATGAATGAGGTTGGGGAATTAGTCAGCCCAAAAGGTATTACGACAAATTCGTAATGTATGTACCTTGTTCTAAATGTTATTTTATAAATATCCTCATCCTTTATCCTAATTTGATGATAACCAGAATGTAAATAAATCTTAGAAAAGATCGTAGCTCCTCGTACTTGATCAAATAGATCATTGATATGAGGTAATGGATATCTATTTTTAATACTCATTTTGTTAAGCTTCCTATAATCAATACAGAGACGTAATGTCCCATATTTATTTCTAACAAAAGGTACTGGTGCCCCCCATGGAGACACACTTGGTCGGATATATTCTTTATCTATCAATTCTTACAATTGACTTTTCTTGAGATCATTTCATGCTTCCTTATTTTCCTTCCACATTCTTTATTCCCTACTTATTTTTCCCATTTCTTTTCCCTCTTCTACACCTCCCCTTATTTCCCTTTTTCTTTTATCCCTTCTTCTCTCCCTTTCTAGTTACTATATTTAGTCATATTCTAGTGATTCATGGGTTGGTGGGTTGGCAGGCCTTCATTCCACCCACTTTCTCTCCTCATAAGTTTGTTTTAGCACTCAATATATTTTTCACTTTCGCGGGTTCAATACCTCATCCTCCATTTTCTGTGACCTTCACTTTGCACCCCAAGTTTTGTGATCTACATTTTGACCATCATCCTTCTCACGGGTGCCGAGCTCCAAAGTATTTCTCTTTCATGTAAGTCCAACCAACCGTTTTTCTACACTTAGTATGTTTTTTATCATCTATACAACTATGGGTTCGTGGGTTCTCGGGTTGGTGGATTCATGAAAAGTTTTATATTCAAACTCTCTCTCGTCCATCCTCGTCATTTGGTTGCTTTTCCTGATACACATTAAGTATTGTTTAATGCTAAAAAATGTTGTGCAAGCCCCAAAAATCTCATCATTAATGGCGAAAGGCTCGAGGAATTACTCATTAAATCTCATTAAATCTTCATTTTCCAAGGGATTAAATTATCATTATCTTTCCGAAAGTATTTATTTGTGATGCAAACCCCCTCCCCTTTCGGGGTTCTGCGACCTCTCGGTCTCTGGATCATTCGAATAGTGAGTCTTATTGACTCCCCAGGCTCCTAAATGAACCCTGACCAATTTATACACAGGCCCCTTTCTTTCTTTTGGCACAGATCCTGTGGCACCCGTACTCTCTGTCTGCACGTTCTCGCGCTCTTCAGTTCACGAGTGCTAGCTCCTTTTCACTAGCCCCTCCATTCATATGTCCCTGGGTTGTGCCCTTGTGCTAATGTGTGATTGCAGGCACGGGCAAGAGTGGTTTCAAACCAACCCGCTTTTCACCCTGCAATCCTTCTCATGTTGACACATACCCCACCACTAAAACAGTGGTTGAAATTGTGGCCCACTCAAGGAAAATTATCCTCCGCGCAAGTCTTGGCTCCACAATCATTTTCGTTCGTCGATCTCCACACCTTTGGCGTTGCCTACGATCAACGACTGTTATCAATTCTCCGTTCCACTCTTCTTTCCTCCTTCCACGTGTCTCCCCAGATATCCATGATCTATCGATACGTAGCCCATTCAAATCAACAACTATTGTTGACTCCGCCTTTTCGAGATCCGGGAGTTTCAATTGTCAAACTTCTCCTTCGCGTTCTCCTAGACTGACTTCACCTGGAGTTCACGATCGTTTGCCACATGTCCCTTATGGATCTAATGCTCTAGAATATATTTGGCCTTTGGAGCTTCGGCTCTTTATCTCCCCGATGCTTCGGCTCTTCGACTCTCCATAGCTTCGGCTCTTCAGCACTTCTGGCTTCGGCTATTTAAGTTCTCAAAACTGAAACTCCAGTGTAACTTTCTCTGAAGCTCTTGATCTAGTGACAAGTGTCCCCTTGCAGATCGACGACTCTCAGCTCTTTAGTTGTATGGGATTCGGCTATTTGAATTCTTCAACCTCCGCCTCCTTATGGATCTCCTGAACCGTTGACACATACCCTATCTGGATCCAACGATCCAGATCTACCTTTCACGTATCGGGACTTCATTTTTTGCGAGGTTGGGAGGATCACTCACCTTCCTGTTCCTGATCCCTGATATCCCAAAATTCTCCTTGGAAAATCGATGGTCCAAATCCCTCCTCGAGTGACAACTGCGATATTTTCACAAGTTCGCACTTCGTGAATTCTCACAAGTTTGTTCTTTGACTTCTCTGATGTGCCAGTCAGCGAAATGTTGATAGCTCGCCACACGTCCCTTCCGATGGACAGTTATGATGATGTCGAGATTTCATGACTTCGCAAAAACCTCTCTCCTATGAAACTCCAAAGGGTTAACACTTATGCGCATTCCTATGGATCCAATGACTGTCGATCCATGCACTTAGATCTGACGGCTGAGATCTGGTTCCCTTACGCTCATTCCTCCTCTGCCTAGATGTAGATCTAATGATCCAGTTTCTTCTCTACAACCGATTAGACGGTTGTTGTGTCTCCTTCTAGGCTTCCGCCTTCTCCCGACTTAGAAGATTTTTTCAATGTTCGAAAGGTCTCAACCTTTGAACTTCCTCTTGCGAACCCGACTCCTTTGGGTCTCGCTTACGCTTCTAAAAGTGTTATCTCTCCTTTGAGCTTCTAGACTTAAAATAAGTCTGACTCCTACGCGCTCTCTTTGTTATCCTTTTTGAGCTTGATCTCCTAGAATATTTCGACCTCCCATGCACACCTTGCGTCCTCAGGATTTCGTCAAACTCAAAATCTTGAAGGATATCTTGAACAATAAATATGTCTCACCCTCCTGGCATTCTTCTGCTCGATGCACTCCTTGCAGAGATTTTCCCTCACAGAGTATTTAGTAACTCTATTTCTCCTGAACTCAACACAGAGTTCTCCTATGTACACTTGCACCAGCTCAATTCCCATCTGGCAGAGCTCTACAGATTCCTCAGTAACTCTGGTTCTCTTTGAACTCGACAAAGAGTTCTTCCTGTGCACTCCTTGCACTTCCATTGATGGAGGTTTAACGGTATCCCTTCTGATATTTCCCTTGAGGTTAAACCTCTGTCAATACACTCTTTGCGGACTATGTGCACTCCTTGCACTCGGAAACTCAAATATAAGAAACAATTGAAACTTATGCAATATTTAACTAATTACACATTCAAACCATGAAATGCATAAAAACATATAAAGCATATATACGCATAAACACACGTATGCAGGAAAAACCTCTTTTCTAATATCTCTGTGTGTCTATACAGATGATTACAAAAACTAGACTATAACAAAGTCCCAATTCTCTCAAGATATCTCTCTCAGAACTCTTCTACCTCCTAAGGCCTCTCTACCTAGACCTCTCTATCATTCTATCCTTATCTACCTTATCTACCTTATGAAATCTAATACAAGATCTCCTTACAAAAGAGGGGCTCTACAAGCTCGTCCTCTCTCACCTAACCTCATCTATTACATTGAAGTTTTCATAAATGTTTACCCAGACCTGACCATGATCTGGGCATGCTACAAGAAACCTTTTTAAATTAAATCCAACCACTACCTGTACAAAGGCATGGACCGACATTTACAACCTTACAGCACAAAAATCCGTATAGAATTATTTCAAATTTAAAAAATGGGAGGTTTAATGTCTCTCCCTTTCTCCATTGTGCATTTGTGTGCTAGCATACTGGAGCGTTTGCTGAGGTGGAGCGATGCTCCTACATCATACTCCCCTACTAGGAAAAGAATGAGCTCCTCTTCTCCAATGTTGAAATCCACCTAGATCCCAAATTCTCTTCTGGAGTTGTCCTCTTGCTCCCCTCTAGCTATGTTGTTGCTACTGATTCTTTTTCTTCTTCTAATTCTTCCCTACTGCTATGGCAGGCTCTCTTCTTTTCGGCTCTCCTTTGCTGACTACTTCTACTAATCTCAACATCAACTTCCCAATCTCTTCTATTACTCTGTCTAGCTGCTCCAATGGATGGCTCTTCTTATGCAGTCTTCTCTGCTGCAACTCTTCCTTCTTATCAGTGGGAAGATCTACTCAATCTCCCATGTTGTATTTATCTCCCCTTGTGGCATTGAGTTTCCACTCTGCTGCAGATTCCAGTGCTGCAGTCTCATCACTAAGTTGTTGCTCGGCTTCTTCTTTTGCTGGCATGTTTCCAACTCCTTCCAACCATTTCTCTAGCTGGTATGCTCCTCTATCTGTCTCCAACTTGACCTATTGGATGTGAAATCTTTTCACCATTACCCTTCTCTCCAGGGCTTCCAGTTCTTTATACAGATCAGCAAGGTCCATGTTGTTTGCTTCCTCTTCTGCTTCAAGATCCATGTTGTTTGCTTCCTCTTATGCTGCAAGATCCATGTTGTTTGCTTCCTCTTCTGCTGCAAGATCCAATGTTGCAGTCATCTCTGTTTCATGTTCCTGGGTGAAAATTTTGGGCCATTCTTCTGAATGCTCATCTCCTTATGCTGGGGTAGACATCGGTGCCTGCTCCATTTCTTCCTCGTCTCCTTGGGCAGCTTCTGTTATATTCTCCTTCATCATGACAGTCATCGTTGGATGTCCTTCTTCTTCTGCTACACTTTCATCATGTGCATTGGCCTCTACCTGGTTGTTTGGTAGTAATATCTTTATCCCTCCAACAATCAAAATGCTCCTCTGATACTCCTCTTGGATGGTGAAATTTTTTAACTTTTCATCATCTTCATTCACATGGTCTCCAAATCCACATGAATCTCCATCTATCATCACTCCTTGCTAACATGAACTCACTCTTGAGCTCCTGAGACTTTCAAACAGTCTCATTTCTTTCTTCCTGCCCACCTGGCAATCTATGAGATCAATTGATCCCATCTTGTTGCCCACTTGGCAGTCTGAACTTTCAACACTGCTCCCCTGGCATTATACGAGATCTCCACCTGATCTCTTTCCAATGACCACCTGGAAACTTGAAATTCCATCATTTCCCACCTGGCAGTTTATGATATCTTCATCTGATCTCTTCTCCTCCTTGTCGCTGATATTTCTCCCATTTTCTAGTTCACAGATGTGAATCAGCTCCTCCTCTGTGTCACTGAGGTTTTTAGCATGCCTTAACCACCTTCTCATCAACCTTCATTGTTCCTTGGCCAACAATTCCTTTATTGGCCACTTCACTCTCTTCTTCATGGGCCATTCATATACCCAATGCACTTTTGCATCCTTTTGCATTTTAAATGCGAGCTTCTCCATTCTGTCTCTTATCTCATTGAACTCCAGATCCATATCTAGATTTTTCTTCTCCTTGCGGTCTTCTCTTTGACCATGTTCATAGCCTTCAGTATCCATTTCCACATTCTACCTGCCCTCCTGGAAAGTCTCTGGATCACTCTTCATCTACGAGCATCTCCATCTTCTCTCACATCTCACCCGACTATTTAAATTTCTACTGTGACGTCCATGCAACAATATTCTCAAAGAGAATCAGTACTCTACTTTCCTTTCACCTATTGTCTACAGGAAAACTCCTGTTTATGATACCAGCTGATGTTATCAGGTCATCTCCTTTCACCATCTCTCCTTTGTCTGTTGTCTGTAAGCAAGGCTCGGTCTTCGGATAACCTCCTTTGCCTATAGAAATCAATTTTGTGCTCTGATACCACCTGATGGTATCAGAGTATATCCTTACTTACTTTGCCTCCCTCTGCCTGCAGTCTACAGATAGAAAGTGGCTCTGATACCACCTGATGCAGCCCCCCTCCCCTTCTGGGGTTCAGCAACCTCTCAGTCTCTGGATTGTTCCAACAGTGAGTCGTATTGACTCCTCGGGCTCCTAAATGAACCCCAAACAATTTATACACATGCCCCTCTCTTTTTCCGCAAGTCGTGTGGCACCCACCAGTAGTTACAGGAGTGAACTGCCACCTAGTCTAGTCTCTCAGGGAGTTACAGGAGTGAACTTCCACCTAGCTGAGTTAACTAGTCAACTAATCTTCAGTTAACTGACTGAACAAAGAGTAGTGAGGAGTTAAATCAGGAAATAAAGGGTAATGAGCCAGTCTGGTGATGATCCCAAGGCAAGTGCACATTAGTTGGTGATGATCCCAATGTTGCATGGTGACAAAACCAATGCAACATCTAAACTCAACTCAACTAGTCAAACTAAAGTGTCAACTGAAAGAGAATATTCTCTAGGTGGAATATTCTCCCCTAAAATATAGGAGACTGGATAATGACTAATTATGACTAATAAAAAAGGAAAAACCTTAGTAAAAATAAATCCTAGGTGTGTGTGAAGTAACTCTAACACCCCCTCTGAACATCATTATGGTGAAAATAAAGAATGGGTCTCGGCAACGAGGCCATGTTAGGTACCCAAATACAAAAGATAAACTGAAATAAACGAGGAAAGAGGGAAAACCTCATGGGAAACCCCCACCTCAAATTACAATGCATAAAAAAATAAAATGAGAAGGAACAAAAAGTAGTTGCTAAGCAACCTTGTCCTTCACTCCAAGAAGACCTCGCAATTGTGAAAGTTTGTGCTCGTTGAAGATTTTGTTGAAGATGTAGATGTTTGCATGGATCTGATGAAGTATATGCAACATTGAGATGTCCAAACATATCCACTTTATCTTCTTGTAATGAATAATATCCAAATAAATTTTGGATGAAATTTTGAAAACAATGTGGCCGTTTCCAGAAAAATGTTGAAATTGTATTCATTTTAAAAAGATCATAACTTTACTTTCCGGACTCCGTTTCAGATGATTTTTGTTTTTGAAATTGGCTATTTTCCCAAGAGGAATTCAAATATCCAATTTGTTTCTGCAAATAGTGCTCAGAAAAAATCAGAATTGAGTCTGATGTGCACGGCTCCCTTTTTGTCTCCTGAGATGCATGCATTGTGCATGGAAAAGTATCTACATGTGACTCCTGAGATGCATGCCATATATATTCCACATGAATTTCAGAAAACAAATCTGAAATGGAGTAGGCATCATCTTCAATTAATGGAATACTATTTTTTGTAGATACTTGTGTAGAAGGCTCTTCAAACTGAGATGATTTATCTTCCAGTGGCTTTTCTACATTCTCTATCTTGTCAACATTTTGCATGCATTCTTCCTTATTCCCAAATAAAACCTCCAATCTGCTCCATAAATCATTTGGAGTGAATTCTTTTTATTCATCATATACTTGATGGAGAATTTCAGGAGAAATAAAATAGAGGATACATCCTATGGCCATATCTTGTCTATTGAGAAAGTCATTTTTCTCATCAATAGAATCAGGCTCTACTTCCATTGCCATAGTTATTTGGTACAAGCCTCTGCATCTAAGAATAAGTATAATTTTTGGCTTACATTCCAAATAGTTATGAGGCGTGAGAAGCATTTCTGGCGAATAATCCATCTTTTTGTTGTCTTCAATCTTTTGTACCTGCAAAACATTTTTGGTGTAGCTTTTGCTTAGCAGTCTGTTGGCTCTAATACCATGTAAATATGTTGAACCTGCACAAAACAAATAATAGTGAGGAGTTAACTCAGGAAATCAAGGGTAATGAGCTAGTCTGGTGATGATCCCAAGGCAAGTGCACATTAGCTC
>JASDQU010214159.1:3741-16480 GCA_032191745.1 Picea mariana | reverse complement strand
CATCCAATCCTAATTCTAGGATAACATTATCCACATCATATTCCCCAATCTGGGTATTAAACTTGAATTCCCCATTAGTTCTCTTCCTGCGTAGTACTAGGTTTACCATTTGCTATGTGACAGGGGTGTCCCTTCCTTCTGTGCACTGATAAATCATTTTGTATAATATAATAAGCGTAGTTCGATCTCTCATCAGTTCTACACATTTTTTTAAGCATATGGTTAGTGTACTTACTTGCGCACTTGACTTCGCAGCTACTACTAAGTCTTGTAGATGAGGTAGTGATGATGTGGATGCTTCCCCATGTAGTTCAAGTATTTCCTTTTGTGCACTCTAATATGTCTCTTTTTCCTATTGTAGGTTGAATGTTGGCATAGGCCCCACTGACTTCCTTACCCACTGTTCTGTTTGATTTCCTTGAGTTTTCATATTAGCGTCTATGAGAGCTCCTCCACCTGTAACGATTTCAATTTTTGGTCCTTCACTGCATTTTTCAACTGATATCATTTGCACATTCTAATTCTTATGTGGATTATGATTTGGGTTGCCTCTAGCCTGTCATTTTTCAACTAGTTGAGGATGGTCCTTCCTTGCATGATCTAGTGCTCTGCAATATGTGCACGTGGTACACCGCTTTTGGTAATCTCAGGCTAAGTTTCCTGGTTGGTTAAAATTATAACAGATAATCGATCCTCATCCTCCGTGACCAAAATTCCCTCTACCTCGACCTTTGCCAAAATTTGTTATGTTCCCCTGATTAAAACCTCTCCGAGTTTTATACTGTGCACCACTCACATTCGTGTCGGTATTCTCTTCTTGGATGTGGTATATATTCGATGTGCACTCCCTTAGTAGGTTGAATGCACGACAACTCTTTTCTTCATGTCCTATTGATTTTCAAAAATTGCAAAACAAGTTATTTAGAGTACTCTGGTATTTTTGGAGTAATGGACACTCAGTGGGATGATGTCCCCATTTCTTACATATCTCGTAGTATCCTCCCTTGAGCAGTGGAATCCGTTCTCCTACTACCAAGTAATGCATGAATGTTGGGCATTCGGCCTTGTGGTGGCCCTCCATCCTACACTTGGTACACCAAATTTGTTATTGTTTTTCCCTTCATTTGGTAAGCTTAGCTACCTGAATTGTCAATGCATATAACTATGTCTGAACTTGCGCCATTCCCCTAGTGTCTCCTTATGGTGACAAATCTAATTTTATCATGATTTATAGTGCTTCAGGATGCAACACAACCTTTTGTTTGATTAGTTTTCTACAAATGTGGGTCAGTAATCCTCCAATGAGCCACTCTTGATTTTGTTGATCTGGAATGTGGAAATTCAGTCTCCCCATTACATCCTTAACTCATTGATCGTAATCCCATACTGAATCTGTTTGATCTCCTTTACTTCAGTAATATACTATGATTCTGAATTTGTCTTTTTGAAATCCTTTAATAGCGCTTGCTTTATTTCTTCCAAAGTCCTACCATGTATAGTAGGTGTAATACCCTATAAATTCATATACCATACTAGCGCACGGCCCCTAAATGTTGTCTCTAACTACAGAAATGTCACTACTTTGTCCTATATGTTTTTAGCAGCCCAAACTATCGCATAGACAAACAAGTGTTGTTTCAGGTCCTCTAACCCTACTCCCTTGAATTATGGAAGGATAAGAGTATTATCTATCCTAGCCATGTTGGTTTGTGTATTCCCTCCTCTTGGTGATGTTGGTACACTCTAATTTTGACTCTACGCACTACTCCCACTATTTTGATTGGTATTGTTTTGTCCTCCTTGGCTAACAATGATGGATTTCGATAAGTCTTCAAATGCTATTTTTGTATGTGGTGATGCACATGGGGTTGTGGATTCAATACATGATCTTGTCTGAGTAGGACTTATCAACTCTTCTATTACTGGATGAGACTAACATGCTTCTTCTTTGCCTACTATATCTAGTATCTCTCCAATTTGGACTTGTGCGCAAGGTTCCCGTACTTTTGTCTCATTGTGAGTATCTTCTCTCCTAGCCCCAATATTTTTCCTTTTATACCTCCTTCCTCCATGAAACTCTCCAAATTGGTAGTCTTCCTCTAGTGTACTACCTTCTTTCATCCACAATCCCTTCCTTCCTCTTTCATGGCTTCCTCCCTTTTCTCTGTCGATCCTTATGTTATCCTCCAACTCCCCTATATGCACGAATCTTGTTTAGCTATCGGACTCCATTATCATCACATGATTTTCACATAATAGAATATTTATCCACATATTCAATGATTTCAAGAACCTCCCACGTGGGCCTTTGAAAAACTTTCTTTATGCAACATTGTATGATTGAATGCAATATACAACAAATTCTATAACATAACCCCCTAGTATACTATTAAACCAAAAATCAATTGCTCGAGTAGTTGGGTTACTTACCGAATTTAGCTACCTTGCCAGTTCCAAAGTCCAATTCTTCAGTGCTACAACACTAAACCTTCTTGTCTTCTCTACTAACCTTTCTAGCCACTCAGTCAAAATTTCTAGAAATTCACCAAGGAAAATTTCATGTTGATATATGAACACATAATTTTTCATCCATTGCTCATCACTCATATTAGGGTTCATGTTCTCTTGTCATGAGAAGTCTCGTTCTTTTCATTCCAACCAGTTTGTGATGTCTTTCTTAATCGGCCTCCAAAACATTCCCTTAGGTGCAAATTCCCAGTCCTGACAACAGAACCATTTGTTGGCTACTTCTTGTCAGTGCAGGGGTTATTAGACCCAGGGTTTGGTTTGACCATGACCGAAAAAACTCTAAAGACACTGGCCCTTTCTACATCACCTTCTTGTGCAGATGAAGTCTCCCCCAAGGTATCTATTGGGGCTGCAAGAACTAGGTTTCTTCAACAGTAAGAGAAAGGGAGGTTGATGTGTGAATCATTCTTCCTGATATTAACTTATGTATGTTCTTTATTATTACCTAAACTATCACAGTCATACATGAACATTCCATCATAACCCATTCATATACTAAATTTATTCTGGGAAGTATGTCATCATTCATGAATGCATAAAGACAAGTAAGAACACAAGACATAATATCCTTTCTAAACTCCTTCTTTATTCATCTTCTTTCTTACTAACTGACTATTACATCTATGATATTTCCATAACCTCAATTATCTTCCATGTGCATCCTCTCACACTTACATACACATACATATATCCCCCTCTCTATATATATCCCAATCCTATTACATATTCATTCCCCTGTTGGCCCTTGACCAAGTTTTGGGAATTTCTTGGTCATGATGACCTATTTTGGAACTTTGACATCCTGTCGAAGGAGGCGCGCAAGATGAAGAAAGTATCACAGGATCTAGTCCATGGTGAAGCAATATAACAATGCACCTAGCCTGTCAATTGATTGCAGGGAAATTAGTTCGCAAGAACCGGCCCACCCAAGTAACCAGATTTGTAGTCGACCTCGCAGGGAAGTGCACGGAGGGCCTACACATGAATTGGGTGAAGTACTTGGTGAACCAGTTAGAATTAGACTGTAGGGAAGCGCAATACCAAGGATATGAGTTCCACTCTAGTTGGATTCTCATCTTAATCGCGTTCATCACATGGGAGATGACAGAATGTGAGACCTTCTCGTACATCGAGCCCTTTGAACCACTAGCCACGAAGTTTAGTATACTGTGGTACTCCAGCGAAATGAACAAGCAGTGGCAATCAAATGTCGTCTTCCACACTTATTACAACCATCTGAAGACCACTATCCAGTCCAAGCCTCGTATAACCCCGAACACACTCCATAGGTTTAGGCCATTGAATAAATTCAGAACGGACCACCATTTCATATATATCACAGTGCGCGTTGATGAGCATAAACAACAATTGCAGTTGTACTACAAACTAATGAAGGAAGACTTAGAAGAGATTACTAAGGAATGGTTGGTGAACCTCCTTGTTCCAGCGAACCCTGCGGAGATGTCTGATGTTGACAGTCCAGAAATTGCGATGGACATACCTGGACCTAGCAAGACAAAGAAGACTGAAGAGGTCGATTATTTAGACATCGCATCCATGAAGACTAATTCTATCTCACCTAAGAAAGGAGGTGTTGATGAAAGGATAGATTGTGCAGAAGTTGAACTGAAGAAAGTTAAAGTTACACCGCCTAGAGACGAGGAGGAACCCCCAAAGAAAAGGAAGGTTTCCCCTCTGAAACCTTCTTCAAGGAAGAAATCGAAAGCAACCAGGACCAAATTTGAGACCACCCTCACTTCAGACGACTTTGACTTCATCGTCGCAACATTGAACGATGCTTCGCTGGAGATAGCAGAGAAGCAAGAAGCTAAGAAGGAGGAGGTCTTCAGTCGGATCAAGGTTGAACTTCAAGAAGAGAAATAGGCACTACAGTCCAACCCCGCAGTTTCTACTATGCTTCTATCATCAGGAACACCAAAAATAAGAAATGAGCCAACTCAACTCCATCAAATCGTTGATACAGTCAAATCTCACCTTCGACGAGCACAAGAGAAGACAACGCAAGCCACCTAGGATTTGGCGCAAGCACAGGAAGACCTTCTAGAGCAGTGCAGTACTGCCGAATGTGAGAAGCTTACTCTGCAAGAGAGTTTCGATGAAGAAAAATCCCACCTGCATAAATAAAAGGAATAGTTGATCGCAGAGCAACTCAAAGTACAGGATATGGTCCACAGGGCACTTCTCTCTATGACAATCATTGAAGTAAAGGCCGAAGAACGAGTTCCATAGCAGGTGGCACAAATCAAAGACGTAATCCAGTAGTTCCAGTAGTGCATAGCTGACTTGGAGCTCCACATTGTGCCCGAGACCCCACAAGATGTACGAGACCAAAGGGAAGCCACTGCCTGCAGCGCAGTTGACAGATTAAGATATCTTTCCTTGGAGAGAAAGCAGCTGAGTAACCGGAGCGCTCAAACATATGAAAAACTCACTAATAATCCTGAGTTATAGGCATTGGAGTTGCAGCTCTAAGAAACGAAGAAGAATGCATATACACTACAAGCGCAGCTAAAGGCCCTGCCAGTTGTAGACAGAATGAAGAGGTCTCATGAACAATGCACAGCTCAGCAATAGATCCATATGCTTTAAATCAAAGTGATGGTAGTCACTCAACAGCTTCAACGTATGCAAGATAAGGCATGCCAGTTGTTTATAGAGGTGGAGAACCAAGGAACAGAGCTAGAAAAACTCGTCATCACAGCAGAACAACACCTAGAAGGACCAGTGAATGATGCAGTGATCCAGGAGTTCACTGAACAAGAGGCCACATCAAAGAAGCAAGTCGAAGCAGCTCGAGCCAAGCTTGAGGTGTTCAAGGCATAATTTCTCAGACTATAGTGACTTAGGATGAGTCACAGGTGAATGTTGGGGGCCTGTTGGCCCTTGACCAAGTTTTGGGAATTTCTTGGTCATGATGACCTATTTTGGAACTTGGATAGCCTTTCGAAGGAGAAGTGCAAGATGAAGCGAATATCACAGGATCTTGGCCCCCTTTTGGGGTTTTTGGGAATATGTAACGAGAAGGGGATGTCGGCCCATGGGTTTACCCATGTTTAGGCCTATTTTGTATGTATATATAGATGTCTAGGCCATATAAATAAGTATTGGATGATATATCAATGTGATGTAGGCTAAGTGCCAAGAGTTGAATCTGTGTGATCAAGGCTTTGTGTAGTCTGTGTAAGACTTGTAGAGCTGAGTGCAAGTCCTTGTGCGATGCAATAGGAGGCTTAGTGTTGTAACGCAACAAAGAGGGATCTAGCGAGCTGCGCAGATCTTTTTTCCTGTGCGAAGTAAGGGTTTTGAGGCTCCGTTCTTGTAATCGATTGACCGAAGACTATAAAGAAGAAGAGTTGGTGGATGTAGCCCTAGGAGAGGGGTGAACCACGTAAATCCTGTGTTATGATGCTTTTTTCTTATCTTAATGAGTTTATGTCTTCTTTTGCTAAGTGCTTTGATGTAGTTGGATAGATCTACTTGCTTTGTGCTTATTATATGTGGCAATGCTAGATCTGATATACATGGATGTGCTTAATGATTAATCTAATCTATTTACCTATGCTAAGTGCTTGGATACAGTAGGATAATGTGAATACTGCAAGGCTTTGTTTTATCAGCGAAGTAGATAATGATTGTATATTAAGGAACCGAAGGTGCTAAGTGATTTATTAAGTAGTACAATCACATATCTGTGTCCCAGTTAAAGTTGCATACACTTGAGTCCTGCAACCACCCCTGCTTCTACCTCGGGTGAGACTTCATCTACTTCGCGGGTGTTTCTGAAAGGGTTGGTAGTTAGGGTTTTGTTGGTGTGTTGTTGAAGAGTTGAACCCTAGGTCTGCCCCTGTGCCAACAACCCCAAAATCTAGGGTTTCAATATCTATTCTTATCTTTCCCAAAATAACCCATTACAATGCATGGCATAGCCATTTTCATTTAACTTGTTACTTTCTTCTTCTACTTCTTGTTCTTTATACAATTTTTTTGTTTTCCTTCTATTTCTGGAAAGTCACACTATCTACGTTTGCGTTTCCTTTTATCGCTCGCTTGATTTATCCTTTTGTCTTAGCGCTATCTCCATCCTTTGCATCCTTATGTGCGCTTTCTATCTTCTACGTGAATCCTTCCTCCTACGTGAATCCTTCCTTATGCATGATTCCTTCCTTTAGTGTGAATCCTTCCTTCTATGCACTTTCTTCATACTTGGATTCTTCTCAAAAGTATATCCAAAACTGCATGTCCAAAAAGGTACAAGCCAGGTATTATGGTGAGTGTCATTTCAATATTTGAGGAATTTGAGTTTTTTTCATTTGAAACTTATTTTGATTATTTAATGCCTACTTGGACCTTATGATATTTACCTTTTTTCACCTTGGTGGTTGAAATTGTGCCCTAATAAGTGGTCACCCTTAGGGATGGTTTTTCTACTGGGAGGCCCCTTGATGATTCTTCATGCCATTTTTTACCATACTTTCCACACTTCATCCCCTCATATCCTTATATTTTGGGATCTTTGGGTGTACATACCCAAGAAGGGATTTCCCCTCATTTCATGGGAAGAAGGGGCTAAAGGCCCAGAGGCATGTAGCTGGAAAAAGTTAAAATCCATATTATGATCCTTCCAGATGCTTACCCAAATAGGTCTTGAGAGCAATGAAATTCTTCTCCTAAAAAATCAAAGACCTGCAAAAGAAAACACATAACATAAATGTCCCACTTGATTAAGGGATTTACACAAAGTGTGTTACAAGCTAGACCATACCCCCATGGCACTATTGTTACAGATTGTTTTGTCTATGGACAAATGAAATATCCCTTGGATTACAGACCCTATACCAAGACAAAAACTCTGAAGGTGGACACTAACATTCCTTTGAACTCGGTTTAATAAATCGGAAAGAGAGAGGGAGAAAGGGTGTGATGCACCTTGTTTCGAAGTTTGTCCTCATTTCTTCCATTCTGAGCTTGATCTCCAAACTATCTTATGAAACTTGATACCTACAATATGAAGAAAAGAGAAATCACCACCCCCTACTCTATTCAATTGGATCAAACAAATTTATCTACAAAGATTGAAGGAACATTAGACAAGCACATGCAAGAATACAAAATCTTGAAGGAAATACGCCAAGTATATTCAAATGAGAACCCAAAGAGAATAATTACATACCACAATTTATGTAGTTGTAGCCTCTCCAATCTCTCCTTGTCCATCACTTTCACAAATCTACCAAGATCAAAATGATGATACTTTGACTGATTACCTCACATGGGATCAAAGGTTTTATACCTTAAATATTCCTCCTTTTTCACCTTGGAAATACCTCAATATATAGGCTTGAGAGGCACAACCACCATGAGAAAATGAGGGTTATGGTTGAGGATATGGCTCATTAAGGCTTGGATAAAATCCTAAATTAAATCCCAAGAATGGGGGTCGAACACAACTAACCCAATCTGAATGAGTTGGCCCATAGAATAAGATGGAGGAGATCCCTCTTTCAACAAGAATGGTTCTCCCCCATAGTGAGAGACAGGGCACCATTCACCAAAAGTGGTGCTCCCTATACATGGGAAGGGGAGCACTGAATCTTCCTACATATGGCCAGGTGGGTGCCACCATTCATAAATGCTCATAAAAATGTCAAATTTTTCGAGGAAAATATGTGCTTTGATCTAAAAAAGATGAGTTTCCTTATCCCATATGTATTAGGGGTCAGGAACAACTATTTTCATGGTGTCAAGGGGTGGTGATATCTCACAAAGTGAATTTGACACTTGGGAAGGTGCACATGACACTTTTGATAGTGCATGTGACACTTACCGAGGTGCATACGTCATTTTGCAATACTTGTGACACTTAGGGTGTGTAACTTAAGTGTGAAATTTTGGTGTGTAACAACTATGTGTACTTCTTCCTTCAAGTGACACTTTAGTACTTCCCCCCAAGCTAATTGATTCACCCTATGGATTACCCATTGTTTGGACCTTAATTATTTCATGATAATGAATGAGCTTGGAAAAAGGATGCATTGAAAATGAAGGTGCAACATACCATCTACAAAGGCACCCATAAATGAGACACTACTATCCCTTGTATGTCATGAACCCCATTCCCAAGAGTCTTTCCCCCATCCATATGATCTTTTTGACATGTATTAAAAATGGGTTCCACTTAATAAACACTCCTTGACCTAGGGGACAATTCACCCAATAGGTTACCTTTTCAACCCTCCCATGCCTAAACTTGGTAAGTTGCATAGGGTCTTTAAGAAATTGTTTAGTTTGATGAGGTAGTTTTGGATACACATGATTAGGTGGCTCTTTTATTGACTTGATTTACTCATCATTATGCATTTGACTTGAGATACTTGGAGGGTGTATTCATTGTCTTTGCAGGACCTTGTTTGGTGGGCATATTTGGAAGAATAAGCCTAGCTTGTGCTTCCTCGGGGATTGAATCCCATGGGTTGGATAACATGGCCCACACTATATATGATGATGAAATCCTTTGAAGTCCTAAGATATTCCTTGGAGGACCTCACCCATGCCCCTATTAGCCCAATTTTTGGCCTTTGAAGGCCAAAAAGTCACACTTTGAGGGCTTGACGTCATGCATGGGTTAGGGTTTGGTGGTGATGAGGAAACATGGCACGATTTGAAGGAAGAACTCCTTGGATTATGGAGGAGATACTTGGACTGAGGACACATTTCCTTTATAGGTCTAGCGCATTCATCCTCAACCCCACGTTTTGCTTCTAAGTGCCAAAATGTTTCCCTTGAAAGGGCGACGTTTTACTTTTAGGGTTTATTTCATGTGAAAATTATGAATTAAATATTATTATTGTCTAAAAAGAGCAAAGTAAGGGTTATTGTCCCATTAATTTTTGGTTTACCTTGAGTTTTGTGGGAAAAATCTTATTAGAGGTTTTTGTATAAATAGAGATCATCGCTATTTCATTTTTATCATAGCTATCCAATGTGGAGAAGGATACTTTGCTGAAATGTTCACCCTACCTGGGAAAACTCATTCTCTCTCTCTATTGTAATATGGTTTATCTCTTGTCTTATGGAAGTAAGTGGTGCTTGGTGATGCAAATTCTTGGTAACTAGGGTTTGTCTTGGCATTTTTCTTGGAATTTGTAAGGAAAATATTCATTTATTAGGTTTATTTCTTGTTCCATGGTTGTTATTGGCTATATCCTTGGAGGTGTATAAGGGAATACACCCTCCACCAAGTTTTATTATTGTTGTTTGTTGAAAGGACTATTGCAAAGGTTTCTAGGAGGAGTAAAAGGGTTTACATCCTCCCAGATCTTACCTTGTTAGGGTTACTTGTTCAAGGGACTAAAAGGTTTTACACCCCTTGAAAAGTAGTAGGCCTAACCTAGTACAAGAATACTCCATAACCCATTTGGAAAGGTACTAATCATTTATTGCATTGGAGAAATAAAATGCTTGCATTGAAATAAATGATTTTACGAGATATTGAATTTTTTCAAAGTGGAATCAATTATTTACCTTAATCACTTGCTTGAGCCACTAGGGAATTTTGATTGGTCAAGGATATATTGTTGTTGTTATAAACTTATGCTACAACCATTAGGGTTGTTGCAAAATCTATTTTTCAAGATTAATTTGTCACTCTTTTACCATTGGAAGTAGTTGGAAAGTTGTTATTGTTAATCTACTTAATGTTCGCTATTGTTGGGAAAATATTTGGCTAATTCCTTGGGGTAAAAGTTGTTGTTGTAGAAAATATTTGCTATATCCATTTGGATGATCTGAAAAATATCTAAAAACATCTTTTTGCATCCCTAATTCACCATCAAAGGTCTTTTTTTAACTAAGTAAACAACAATATCTACTACATCTTCCTAGAATTGTAAGGGAAACCCATCATGCAATCCCATACTTCTTGCACGCTCCATGATTGTCCTGTTCATCCTTTCTAACACACCATTTTCTTGTGGTGTTCCTGAAACTATCTTCTCTCTACGAATTCCATGGTATGAATAGTAATCATCAAACTCATTGCTGCAATATTCACCTCCATTGTCTGATATATGACACTTCAACATTTTTCCTATCTCATTCTCAACCAAAGCTTTCCATTTATTAAAAGTATCAAAAACATCAGATTTTTTTCGAATGCAATAAACCCAAGTTTTTCTAGTTGCATCATCAATAAAAGTAACATAATAATGAGATCCACGAGGATATGATACCTGAGTTGGTCCCCATACATTTGTATGCACAAGCTCTAACCTTTCACTCTTCTTTTCTGACTCTAAGAAATCTGACTCTCTTTTGTTTTCCATAAACAGAATGCTCACATAAATCCAAATCAATTTGTTTAGGATATGGCAACAAATTTCTTTTGTGAAGTATCTACATCCTCTTCTCACTCATGTGTCCAAGCCTATGATGCCACATTGTTGTATCCACTCTTGTAGATGATAAAGATATAGAAGAGTCAGTATTGCCAATACATAAATACAATGTACCTACCTTCTCTCCTTTTTCTATCACCAGTGATCCTTTGGTGACCTTCCACACCTTATCTGTAAATATGGATATACAACCTTCACTTTCCAACTACCCTATTGAAATTACATTTTTCCTTAAATATGGAACATGTCTTACCTCTTTCAACAATAATTGGTTTCCATTCCTTTGCTTTGTTTTTACATTTCCCATTCCAACAATTTTTCATGGTGCATCATCACCCAAATGAACCTGTCCAAAATCACCTTGAACATAATCTAGAAAATGTTTCCTATGGGGTGTGGCATGAAATGAATCCCATGAATCTACTACCTAAGACTCAGAAATATTGTCTATAGAAAGAATCAAAGAATCTTGTAACACATCACTCGTTACATTTTCTTTCTGATTTTTCTCCTGATGTCCATCTCTTTGTTTATTTGGAGCTCTGCAATATTTATTCAGATGTCCTTTCTTTCCACAATTCTAGTACTCTATGTTTCCAATTCTGGATTTGGATCTTCCCTTCCTAGAATTCCTACAGTTCTCTAAGCCCTTTCCTCTATCCTTTTGTCTTCCCCTGTTCTCCATGTTTAACGCATTACCTGATGTATCACATGTGTTTTTCTGTCGCATTTCCTTGCTAAGGATAACACCAACAACATCATCAAATTTTAGAGTGTTTGAACTAGAGATAGAGTTACTTGCAACCATTACCAAGCCATTCCAACTTTATGGCAATGAGCACAATATTAGAAGAGCCC
The DNA here is from genome assembly GCA_032191745.1 of Picea mariana. Taxonomy (NCBI): domain Eukaryota; kingdom Viridiplantae; phylum Streptophyta; class Pinopsida; order Pinales; family Pinaceae; genus Picea; species Picea mariana. The sequence goes on along the minus strand of JASDQU010214159.1, from coordinate 4,679 downwards.
TGGCATCATCATCAAAGTTCACTTTTACAGAACTTAGTTGATTAGTAACCGTATTAAATTCATTTAAATGATCTACAATAGACCCACCTTCTGACATATTCATATTAAATAATCTCTTCATTAGAAATACCTTATTGGACGCCAAGGGTTTTTCATACAGTTTAGCCAATGCATCCATCATCTCCTTCGTTGTATTTTCTTTCGAAATATTGAAAGCCACCGATGTTGCTAGGCTCAGTCGTATCGTTCCTAGTGCCTCTCTGTCAAGAACCTCCCATTCTTCATCCTTCATGGTCGTCAAATTCTTTTCTATTCCACCCAATGGTAAGAATAGATCCTTCTGATATAAATAATCTTCCATAACTGGCAGTTTTGGCTGTTAAGTTTCTCGACCCTAAACATTCCATCTTCCGCCATTGCTCCCACTCGAACCAGGAACCCTCTTTTCCTACGAGTTACCTTTCGCTCTGATACCAGTTGTTAGAAAAACAGTATCGCAGAGCAATAAAATAAAAAAACAAATGCGTAAATAAAACACAAAAGATACACAATACAATAGAGACACAAATATACGTGATTCACCCAGTGTGGGCTATGTCCACCAAATAAATTGTCAAGTCCTTCTTTTATTATTATCCATCAAATGAAGGGATACAACCTATAGCACACTCGTTGTAACTTCTTCTTATTTCTCTCACAGTCTCCTCACTCAGAATACAATATTCACAATGATACATAGCCACAATACATTTCCCTCATAAAACAAGGTTTTCTTCTAGGGAAAAAAACCCTAACATAACTTCTACCATAAGATCAGTGACCTTATAATGAACGGTCCATATTTACTATGAAATTACAGTCTACATTTACAAGGAAATTTTTCCTTCGGGGAGCGTTGTCCCCCAAACCCCCGTCGGGGGCTCGCTTTCCCTCGGACC
>JASDQU010214155.1:6721-18416 GCA_032191745.1 Picea mariana | reverse complement strand
GTAAATGAAAACAATTCAAATATCCCACTCCCTGACTCAATCCGGAGTCCAAGGGAGTTCCATCGATGCCACTGCATCCTCAAGGTCCGAAACCCTGCACACTCAATGAAACTGAGTCAATAGCATCTGTATATAGCAATAGTAAAACATCCTGTCATCAATCATGACGCATCATCATCAAGGTTAAGTGGTTCATCATCATAAAAATCCAGATCACTTGCGAGAAAGTGTCCTCAAAGAATAAGTTTTGTCAGTGCGCCAGAGCGGGATGTTACAGTTTCCATCCTTAAAATCATCCCTGCCTACCATTCATTGAGATAAACACAATAACAACAACACCAAACGTTTCGATTGAATCTCCTATGTTATATTCATTCAAGTAGTAAAATACATAGATACAGGTAGTACTCCACTGCTCTTCAACAACTCATACAATGCTCTTTGGCTCTCAATAGCAACAACTCTCTCTTTCTATCGATAACAATTATTACAAAATGAGTAGAAACTCCCAAAAAATGAGCAACAACTTTTCACAAATGAGCGACAACATCCTTATTTTGGAAAATGATACAAACATATATACAAGGGGTGATTCCTCAAGGTTTTTCCCCTCAACTACCTAAATTCTATCTTATCAAGATTAATGCATCCATCTACTAAGGACTAAGAAATTATTATCATTTACAAAGAAAATAAGGGTTGATGCACAGCCTCTATACAATACAACCATTTACATTAAAGTCATACTAACCCGAGAGGATATTTAGGGATGGACTCATCCTCCAATCATTAATTACATTTCGTTTCATAAAATTTCAAATTCAAAAAGGTGTGCTCTCCTTTGTAGAATCCAAATCAGCTCCATATATGCATTGGTTTATGTGTTTCTTTTAATGTTGATGTAGATTCTCTTGCATCATACTCCTCTGGCCAATAATTCATGGACTCCTATCAATGAGCTCTTGCACTATCTTTCCTTTCTTCTGGATCTCTACTTCACTTACCCATCTTGCATATTCTTTTGCCTTTCCACTTAACCAGATATTCAAAATAAATCTTTCTTCTGGTCTTCTTACAAGTCCTCTGATCTAATATCTTCTCCATCTGTGGCCTCTCTGCTACATGAATTTTTTTCTCCCATATGATGTCCTTCTGATCATTTGATCCTCCTACTTCATATTCCCTGTAAGGATAGAGTTTTGCAACATTAAAAATAGGTGATATTCCCACATTGTCTGGAAGCTCTATCTCATAAGTATTTTCTTCAAACTTTTTAAAGATCTTGCATGGTCCTATCTTTTTCATTTCCAGCTTGTTATATGTTCCCCTTGAGAACCTATCCTTTCTTAGGTGTGCTCAAACTTGGTATCCCTCTTCAAATGGAAGCTCTCTCCTATGTTGATCAACTCTGTCTTTGTACTTCTTGTTGTTATCTTGCAGTTATTCCTTGATCTCACCATGAATTGTTTTGCATTTATGCAGCAAAATATTCATCTCTTGTACTTACAAACTCATTTTGTCCCGAATCTCTTAGTTCTAATATTCCCCTTGGGTGCATTCCATACACAATCTACAATGGATTCTTTCCTATGATCCTATTTGGTAATTCATTGTATGTAAATTCTTCTTGTGGAAGAATCTGATCCCACTAATTGTTATGATCAGTGACTAAACTTCTCAGTAAATTATCCAAACTTTTGTTTACTACCTTAGTCTATCAATCTATCTTAGGGTGGTACCTTGAGTCGAAGGACAAATCTATCCCCAATTTCTTCCACAATGTTCTCTAGAAATGACCAACGAATTTGGTGTCCCTGTTTGAAACAATGCTCCTGAGAAAACTATGTAGCCTCACAATTTCTTAAAAAAACAGACTTGTTAAGTGTGTAGCATCATTTGTGTTTTGGAATGGTATAAAGTGTGCCATTTTGGAAAATATGTCAACTACCACAAATATGGTATCACTTTACCTCTGGGTTCTTGGTAATCCCAACACAAAATCCATGTTGATAGCATCCCAATGCCTATCTGGAATTGACAATGGTTGGTGAAGACCAATGCTATGTTGCCTCCCTTTTGCATATTGGAAAATTCTTCATTTGTTTACAAAAGTTTTCACTTCAGATCTCATACCTAGCCAATAATATGAACCACTCAATTGTGCAAATATTATTTCATGGCCAAAATTTCTTGCTAAGCCTCCACTATGTTTTTCTTTCAACGGGTTGTCTCTCATTGAGAATTTTGGTATGCACAACTTTCTCCCTTTGAACAATAGTCCATCCCGAATCAGATATTCCATCCATGGGCTTTGGTCTCTTAGCAAAGGAATTTCACATGCCTCATAAGCCTCTTTGAAATCTTCATCTTCACCATACATTTCCTTAAAGTGTTCAAACCCCAAGGTCTCCACTCTGAATTCTTGTATGATCAAGCATCTCCTACTCAAAGCATATGTAACTTTGTTTGCACTACCATAAATATGTTTAATAAAAAAAGTGAAATTTTGCATAAATTCCACTCACTTTGCATGCATCTCATTCAAATTCTCTTGCCTATTAATGAACTGTAGAGATTTATTATCATTGTACAACACAAAATCCTTGGGAATAAGATAATGCCTCCACTTCTTTAAGGCTTGAATCACAACATAGAACTCTTTGTCATATGTGGATTATTTATTTTTGGTGTCATTCATCTTCTCACTGAAATATGAAATAGGTATTATCTTGACTTAAGACTACTCCAATTGCTACTCCACTAGCATCACATCTTACCTGAAATGTCTTTCCAAAATATGGTAAAACCAGAATTAGTTTTTCTGTGATCCTATCCTTCAATATCCTGAAGCATTTTTCATCCTCTTCTATCCACTTAAAAGATTTATGTCTTTTATTCACAGTATCTAATATCAGTGCACATATATTGTTACACATTATTTTGGTCACCCCAGTGATCAACTAACGACATGTGCATAACTCACTTCCATGTTCCCTAAAAACATTAAAAGGGACTTTCTCCATGAGAAAAGTGGTTTTATTTTCCTCCCTCAAAAACTATGACAAGGAATATCATTGCACCTTACTCTATGCTTGGGGTGCGACGATGCTTGATCGTCACACACTACACAAAAGTTGGACTGTGATATCGTCACAGGCTTCCTGTGCATAGGGTGCGATGATGCTTAAGTAAGGGAAAAGTCAAAATTCATGAATGTTCTATAAGGGAATATTCTAGAAGATGAGGTGGCCTCTAATCAGTTTGGATCTTACTCACTTTTCTGATTTAGTGGGATCATCCTAATATCCTCATCCATCCCTCTTTCACCCTATATAAAGAGGGATCTCTTATGGAAATGCCTAAGGTTTTCAAAGGCTTTCATATGCATGAACAGTTCTACTATAGATTATACTTGAGATAGCTTTGCTTTAGCTCTCTAAGTCAGATGGTGGATCTTCTTCATCAAAGGCATTGGAGCAAAGGTGTGTATGTTGGAGCAAAGAGACATTGAAATAGATCTTGCAACATCAAGGAATGGGTTGTATTCTCCACTTTCTATTTTAATATAATGCAACAATACATTTCTTCCCTATAAAGGTGTCTTGACTTTTATTGTATAACTCCTTGATCTTATACATAGAATTCATTGGAATATGTATCTTTTTTCTCTCTCTCTCTATTCGTTGGTTTGTTCTTCTTAAATAGGTTCACCATCCTATAAATTCAAATATGGAGCGATAAAGACGACACTAGCGAGGATCAAGCATCATTTAAAAGGTATGTTGCTTGTCCCTCTATGAACTAGTTTATATGAAAATGAAGTCTAAGGTGAAGTTTGTATTATGTCTTGTTTTGTTCTAGCTTCCTATGGAATCTAGGGAGATTAGCTTGTGTCCTCACTTACCGATTTGTTCGATAACAAAATTGGCGACCATATTGGGGATTACGGCCTCTTTTGTTTTTTCGCTTCTTGTTTTCTTTTAGCCTAAATTATTTCGTTCAATTTCATTCTATGAGTCTATGGGTGACCCATCTTGACTCCCTAGCCCTGAAGGTTCATTAGAAAAAAAATTCATTCTTTCCAATTTTCTTTATATTCAGAGATCATCGCACAGTGTCCTATTTACAGCCTGTGACGATTCTTTTTCGTCTCACTCTACTTGTGCAGACCAGGGAAATGACGTCGCATTGTGCCTTTCTGACAGCCTGTGATGATGTTAGATCGCCGCATTGTACCCTTCTCCAGCTTGCGACGATTCTTGTAGGAATTGTTGAGTGACAATCATTTTTTTTCTTTGCTTAGATTTGTCTTTTGTACCTAGGATGAACTTTCAGCATTGGTGAATGATTGGTTTATATCTTTTAATCTTGGATTTGACTGTTTTTCAAGGATTGAGAGTCTTCTTCATGAGCTTTGCAATTTTTATTTTTTGACTTCTTATTGCAAAGGCATAATCTCAAGGCTTTGTTCCTAGGTGCTTGTTTGATAAGTCGTTCTTGATTTATTTTTATTTTTAGATTGAGTTTAAGTTTTGGATTGTTGTTGATTACAAAACAATTTATTTTTTTTTCATTCAAAAAAAGGTTTTCTTATCATCTCATTTTTGCTTACATTATGAGTTTGATTTGGGAATAATGTTGAGAAGTGCATTAGTCTTCTTAGACCATTCTTTCTTTTTTGGATTATGTCTTTGTTATGATTTGAAAAGGAAAGAACTAAAGTTTATTCTTCTTGTTAGTAGTCTTTGTAAAAAAAAAATCCCATTCAAATATTTGCTGAAAAGATAAAGTTGGAAAAGTTAGTAGTTGATTGTTTGGAATCCATATCATTCAAAGATTAAGAAATTGTGATTTGTAGCTTTTGTATTCTGGAAAAAAGAAACATTCTCCCTATTGTAATTAGATTTCATCGAACGAAATGATTTCATTTCATCTCTTCTTGCATCTTATTGGGTCAAGGTAAAATACATCATCAACTTCACTTTCATTTCCCTTTTGAGTAAACAACAGCCTTTAAAATACAACGTAATTTTAAAATATATTAGTAAATTTTATTTTCTAGAACTTTTATACACCAACATTAGCTAGGATAGTGCTTTGAAATAGGTCGTAAGGCACACTCTCCAAAGAATCAAACACACAATAGTATCTTGTGATAGGGAGAGTACAAATCCACTTGCTACATTTTGTCCTAGGAATCCCTTCTAACACAAGGTTCAATCATGAGGTCGCATTAGGGCCAGCAGAGTTACTCACCCTGGTTTGTTGCTCTTAGTGTAGATTTTACGCATATTATTTGGGGTCACTTGAGAAGAAAATCTTGTGGGGACCTTCTCGAGTTGATTTTGGGATTAGATACCCTGCCCTTGAGTGTGTATTAGACTGTCAACTGCTTCCCCGAGCATCATTGTCGTAATTGGTAACATTAGTGGCTTATCTCTTTAGATTCTTTACATGAGGTGACTGTGGAGGGGCAAGTCTTCACGGTACCTGGAACCAACGTTGGCCAAACTCAATCAGGCTCCTTGGAGGGTATACCCATGATTATGTGTGGGATCTTGCACCAAGGTGTAAGTCCGTTAAGTAGGTCGTCAACGTAACTTTTCCACCCACTTTATCCCAACCCCCTCTTGTCTTGATTTCATGACGTTGGATTCCATCACCAACTAGTGACTTTGAAATAAGAAGGTTTTTTTGTGTGTTTGATATCTAGATTTTATTAATGAGTGTTGTTGGTTTCTCTGGTTGGCCATATCTTTCTTTCATTCTTTATTTGGTGCGGCCAACATCAGCCCTCGCCGTTCATGTAGGATGCAAGGGTTCCCTCCAAAAGATCTGGAAGAATATACTCCTTTGCTTCCTAAATCACCATAGGGTTCTCCTGAAGGAGAAGTCAATAACAACGTAGCCTCTGAGATTGGAATTTCTACTCCATTGGAGGAATTCATACTTCTTTCAGATATGTTATTGAGTGTTGTACAAGATCCACTTTTGCTTTGGATAAATTCATCGGGAGACGTTGTTGCTGAAGAATATACTAGAATACCTACTGGACCTCACACAGAGTATGGTGTAGATGATCCACCCTTTCAGAGTGAGTCATTTAGAACTATGGTTCATACAACTAGAAATTTTAATCCTAGATCTTCCAGCCCTGTCCGTTCTCTTTGGAGGACCTCTTCGGGACATAAGATTTTTGAAAAAATAGGAATGAGTAACCTACGCTAGAGGACTTATAATCAACCTATGACATCACATACACATGTGACTTCCCCTTCTTATACCGTACCCTTGGATCATTTTACTAGCACAAATAGTAATGTTATCACAATCTCAAACCAATTGTTGGTTGGTTCTCATACAATTCTTCCTCTCCAGCTCGCTATCTCTACCATGGTCCCACAAGTTACGCTTGTTTATGTAGGAAGTGTGGTAATCACTCAATATCCTATTGGAAAACCACTTTCGCTTAGATCAAATTTGACACTTTTACCTGGGTATCACGCTCTAAATACCTCTATTGCTAATCCTTCCCAGAATCTATCCAGAGAGCTTAATATTTTTGTTCCTCCTAAGTACAATGTTGTTGACAATTTTGTTCCTACACCTACCCAGGTTCTCTCCAAGCGGCCTAGCATTCCTCCACCACCTTCACCTGGAGGATCAAATTGTCTTGAACCTACTATCTCCAATAAAATTGGAGGCACAAGTCATTCTGTCACTTATGGTTTTCAAGTTCCTATTGGAGGTCAACCTCAAGTTGGGGGTCCATCTCAAGTTGGGGGTCAACCTCAAGTTGGGGGTCATAACCCAGTGTATGGGTAGTATGCCCCTGGATTACAGTCTCAACCTTGGAATTTTCCTTTCCAGGGCAATCAAAAATTGCTTGGGGGGGAACCTCCTCAAGTTAATTCTTTGTACCCCCTAATCTCGGGAAACCATAGCTAGGTTCTATGAATCCTACCTAGGCTCAAGGTTTTCAGTCTAATTTTCCTTCCCAAGGAAGCTTACCTAATCAACCAATTCAAGTTGGTTATTTGACTCAAAACCCTCCACCACCAAATTTGACAGGACCCTCTAACTATCTACAGACTGCTTATGGTCCTACTCGTATACCTACGTGACTACCCCCTCAAAATTACCAATTTCCTCAAGTGAACAGACAACTATCATTTCTTGCTACTTTGGATTTATCGGATTTATCTACGATTTTTAATGATCCTATCTTGAATTCTCCTTATTGGTCGGTCATACCTGCCAAGTTACCATCAGACATTCCTAAGTTTTACGGTCGATTAGGGGAAGACCCAAATAATCATGCCATGACTTTCCACCTTTGGTGTTCATCCAACTCTTTGATGGATGGCTCCATAAGATTTCAACTTTTCCAATGAACTCCGACGAGTTCAACATCCAAATTGTATATTGAATTGCCATGAGGATTCTTCATTGAATTCAAACCTTAGCTATGGATTTTTTAACACATTTCCAATTACCAATTTGATATGAGACAAGAACCAAAATTTTGAGTTCATTTAAACAATCCTCATCCACTCACATTTATGATCATATTCATGAGTGGAGGAGGAGAAGACGCTTAATCAAAGTTCCCCTTCCTGATCAACTATTGGATGAGTGGTTTATCAAGTCACTCATTGGTCCTATAGCCCGTGATGTTGCCATCATTGAAGAGAAGGAGATTGGTCGTGCTCAATATTTGGATCTCGTTTATTCACAAACGGGCACACTATATGACTTGATCCCCAATTCTCCTCGCCCGTCTACAAATCCAACCCCAACACCTCCAGTATCTTCTCATGTTGTTGATGGCCTGATTGGTACTTTTCATGCTGAGACTCAGTCTAAACAAGCCAAACATTCCAATCCCAAGTCTACTACTGCTAATGTACAAAATACGCCTTCTCCAACTCCTCCTCCTAGTAAAACCTCTGAGGTTAATTTGGTTCAAACTTCACCTACCAGTAAAAATCAAAATAAAAAGAAAGTGAAGGGTAAGAATAAGGAGGACAAAAATAATAATCAACAGTCTAATAAACCCAAGACTCAGCTTGCTGATGAAAAAGAAAAGCAAAAACCTCGTTCTCCTTTTATTATCTATGGTGAGGATCATTATATGAAATATTGTCCACAACGTGCTAAGGTTACTAACTTCTTGCAAGTGATCGGGACACCTCCTACACCCGTTGTTTTGTCACAACCTTTTCCTTCTCAACAACAAGCCCAATTGGTCATTCATGGCTTACCTCCCCCCTCTACCACATCTTATGTACTTATGTGTGCTAGTGACTCCAAGAAGAATGAATTTGTAGTCGCTACTTGATCCAAAGATTATTCTCCTTCGAAAGAGAAAGTTGATGATTCACCACCTCCATCGACTTCACCTCCCAATGGTCCTCTTCATCTCAAACGAACAATTATAGATACAGTTATTCGTCCTTATCCTAAGGGAATTGTTTGTAAGTCATCATTTAATGCTCACACACGTGCTACTCAAAACTACATTATTGTAGAAGATCTTGTGCAGTCACCTTCTGCGATGTTGGCTCTCAAAGTCCTTCAAAGTTTTCTTATGCAATGGAATGAATTGTTAAATGATATTGGTGGAATTGATCCTACTAATACAAACTTGATAATATTTGACTTGGAAGATCATATTCCAAGACTTCCTCCTAAATTAGCGTTTCAGATACAAGTTATTGTGGAAAATAAGAATATTTTTTGAACTGTTATTGATGAAGGAGCCTTGACTTGCGTCATGTCTGTCACTTGTTGGAAAGACATTTCTCTCCTACCCTTACTGAGTCACACAATACTCTAAAATCATTTAATGATATAGGATTTAAACCTTATGGTGTTCTTCCTTCGTTGTCTATTATGTTAGAAGGAAAAGAGGTTTCTCTTGAGGTTTAGGTCTTTGATGCACCTCTCTCTTACAACCTTCTACTTGTCCGTAGTTGGATTGATTCCATGCATGCAATTGTTTCTACTCTTTTCCATGTGATACGTTTCCCTCACCAAGGAAAATTTGTTACTGTCGATCAACTTTAGTTCTTTAATTCTGATTCACGCACTAGTAACGTACCTTTCATTGTGAAAACACCTCCTGGTTATGAGAATGTCAGTGTGGGTCTTCTTAAGGATTCATCGTTAATGGGGACATTTCCCATTCCCCCACTCGATATTCCTTATCCTTTTGTCACTTTGATTAACATGTTACCAACCATTGTTGGTGAAATCCCTGAGTCTTATGACCCTTGGATAGTACCTAGCTTTGAAAAATGTCTTTGTTACGATGAAAAAATGCCTTTAAGTCTGGTGGAATTGGCTTACCAAGCTATTCAATTGGAAACTCCTTCTCCTCATTCTCTCTTAGACACTCTCTGGATCTATTTCACGTAGTTTTTCGCATTGATGAAATGATCATGACAATCATGTCTATGGAAGATACCCCATGGGATGATGGGCATCATCATTCTATTCTCTTCCTAGAACTCGAGACCATAGAGAGTTATCAACGAATTTTGAATCTGTCTACTGTTGTTACTATTTCCCCTATTCCTGAACCAATACATGATGTTTTGTATGAAGGGAACTTGGGTAACATTTCACCCACCATACCTCTATATATTTCTATTAAACTCGGAGTCATGGAAAATGTTCATATCTGTGCCTCATGTTCTGTAGATGAGGTCTAAATTTACAAATCTCTTTTCCAAGAATTTTGTGACGTTTTTGCCTGGAGTTATGAAGAGATGCCTGGAATTGATCCAGATATTGTTGTACATGAGATTAAGACTTAACCAGACTCTAAACCAGTTCGACAGATACTTCACCCAATACATCCACGTAAATTTGTTGCTATTAAACTCGAAATTGAAAAACTTCTTAAAGTCGATTTTGTCTATCCTGTGGATTTGACTGATTGGGTGTCTAATATTCTTTCGGTTACTAAGAAACAAGGCACGATCTGTGTTTGTTTATATTATAGGGATATCAACAAGGATTTTCCCAAAGATAATTATCCGACCCCTTTCGTTGACCAGATCGTTGACGACTGTGCCGGGAGTGAAATATTCTCTTTGATGGATAGTTTCTCCAGCTATAATCAAATCAATATTTTACCTGTGGATCAACACAATACTTCTTTTATTTTCCCTTGTGGAACCTTCACATACTGGAAACTACCTTTTGGTCTCAATAATGTTGGTGCAACCTTTCAATGCACTATGTATTATGTTTTCCATGATATTAAGAACATTATACAACCTTACCTAGATGATTTATCAACGCATTATGTGCATCGTCAAGATCACCCGACACATTTACGAGCCATTTTCCTACATTGTCTCTATTATCACATATGATTGAATCCACCTAAATGTGTTTTTTGTGTGGATTCCAGATGACTTCTTGGTTTTATCGTTTCTACACATGGTATTAGGGTGGACCCTCTGAAGGTTGAATCTATTCTCAATCTGCATCCTCCTTCTACATTACGCCAACTCCAAATTTTGCAAGGGAAGGAAATTTTTTTACATCGATTCATCCCTGACTATTCTAAATTAATGAAAGGTTTTACTCGACTTCTTAAAAAGGGTCACGATTTTGTATGGGTTGACAGTGCCAGCAAATCCTTTGAATCTTTGAAACTTTTCTTAACCTGTACACCACTCTTATTTCCACCCGATTAAAGTCGAGCTTATTTCTTGTACTTAGCTGCTTCAGACTCTACCATCGCTATGGTTCTAGTCCAAGAGGATGATTTTCACGATGAACATGTTATCTACTATTTGAGTCAGAATCTCACGACCACCGAAACTAAATATTTGCATGTGGAGAAACTAGCCTTGGAAAATGTTCAAGTTGTTGAACGTTTTCATCATTATATCTTATTACATAGAACCACAGTCATTTTCGATTGAAACCCTATGCAACACATCCTTACTTGACAATTGCTAGGGGGAAAATACTCCAAATGGATAGTTATTCTCCAGGAGTTTGATTTGGAATTTGAGTGTGCCAAATCAAATATTTTTTTTGTTTTTTTTGAATTAATATGCAACCTTCCTTCTACTGAGATAGAAACTATGGAAGAGGATTCCTTTCCTCATGAGTTTCTTTTTCTGATTAGTTCTAACAACATATGGTATGGATACATTATCATTTATCTCCAAACCCAAACTTTCTAACCCAATATTTCTAGTGTGGATCATCTTCGTATTCGATATCAAGCCCATCAATACGTTATCCTTGGATCATTTACCGTCGTGGTATTGATTCCATATTTCAATGATGTATAACCTATGAAAAAGATGAGAAATATTTGAATGAATGACATTCTAGAGCATGTGACAGTCATATGTCTAGGTATGACACTTACCAAAATATCTTACGATTTGGTTACTTCTAGCCTTCATTGTTTAAAGATTGCATCATTGCCGTCCAAAAAATCCATTCTTGTCAAACGTATAAAAATAAGATCTGATCTCATTCTTCTCCTCTTTACCATGTAGTTTCCGTTGGTCCATTTTCTAAATGGGGCATTGAATTCATGACATGTAACCCTCACTCGGTCGGGGGGTGTGGATACATTATCATAGTCGTGGATTATTTCACTAAATGGGCTGAGGCGATGCCTACATTTTATAATACTAGAAAAACTACAACATTTTTT
>JASDQU010214154.1:7424-25840 GCA_032191745.1 Picea mariana | reverse complement strand
GCAGGGGCAACAGATTATAGAGTTGCAGTCGAAATTGGAGGTGGCTGAGAAATAGGTTGTAGACATAAAAATGTTCAGATCGCAGGCCGCCGAAATCCGACATAAGGTACTTATGGCTCAACAAAACTTGCTGGCAAAGGTGAGAACCATTCAGGACCATTTTCAGACGATAGAGAAAATATTAGAGAACATTTGTTCGAGAGAAAGAGAAGCCGGGGCAACATGGGTCGCTTTCCAAGACGCTTCTATAGCTACAGCGAGGATAGAGACGGTCATCACCTCAAAATTATCCATCGCGGAACAAACCAGAGGTAATATCCTGCTGAAGGTCTGGGAGCAGAACATATCGGAAAGCAGGGGGAGAGCTAACGAAGTAAAGAATTTTTGTGAGGAAACATTCTCTTTAATAAGTAAAGGTTTGCTAGATCTTGATAAGGAGAGCAGTGTTGGGACACTGGGCAAAATCAATATAGCTAAACATCTGTTGGACATCAAATAAAACATGGAGGAGCATCAAGTGGAGATATCCCAGATCAACCAGGTTGATATGACCCAAATGGACAAATGGCTAGTACAACCAAGTTTACAATTATGCTCCATCATCGCAGAGGACTGACAAGTGGGAAAGAGTTTACCACAGCTGGCGAAAAATTGTTACACTCTTGAAGCGAGCGACCAAGCAGAGCCTTCCAGGTTGATAGCCTAGTTGGTGGAGAGGTGCATCACTTGCACCGAGCAGGCGAAAGGGCAGGCTTCTGGTGTCAAATAATGACAGATGTCTGCCTGTTCTATTTTTAGAACCCAAAGAGTAAAGAAAGGAAGGTGCTCTGCCTACAGGAAGGAGGACAAAGACAAAGAAGTGAAACGTGTAAATTTCCCATTTTGTAATCGAAAACTTCTGGAACAATTGAGATTCTAGCGTTTAGAAGTTTGTATAAATATGCATTTTGAAGTGAGAATAGAGGCTGGACCTTTTTTGGCCGATTGTAATAGAGACTTTTTCCTTTTGAAAATTAATACAAAGCAATTCGAAGATTCCTGATTCCGTGAAGACTAAGTTATGAGTTTCGTTTCCTCTGTTATCTGATATTAAATTTCATTTCGCATATATATTTCTGATGAACGCTTAGCCGCAATTTAGTACAACTTCTAGTGTGGTGACCAACTTTTTAGTCGTCTAATTGTTTGTAGTTTTTCCTTTGTATCGACTATCAGCAGGTACAAGACCTGTGAACTTTTTAGATCTCTATATTTTATGCTTTGTCAGATTTCTTCTTGTCTTTTTCTTCTTTTGTTTACAGGGCGAGATTGTCCCTTGATAGGGGCCTCGCATTGTCGATAGATTAATGTTTTCTCACATTTCATACATGATTATTTAAAAAGTTAATTTAGTTACGGGAGAAGGCCTTTGGTTTGTTTTCTACTTTTAACATCGGGTTCAGAAATTCTCTGTTATACGGTTAAAAAATTGATGTAGCCTCTTAAACCTTGAATTCTCTTTTCAATTTCTGTTTCTCCATGACTGTGACCGTTGCAAGACAACCCACCATTGAAGCCGGCCTATCGGATAAAACCAACATCGCTTTGAACCTTTTTGACACCATACTTAAAATTGCCATCACCCGGGTAGAGCTTGAACGTTCATGGGCCGCAATTGAACGAGATATAAGCATCCAGGAACATTTAGAAGCAAGACAGAGACAACTTAGAAATCAACCTTAGCTTCTTTTCTTGAAGGTTGACTCTTCCCCTTTGTTATCTTTTACTCACTTTTGGATGCCTAGACCCTGTACTTTCTAGCCTTAAGTACAGACTCTGGAACAACAGTACCTCTGTTCCAAATAAAGATTCCCAAGAAGCTAGGATGGATGAAATGTCCAGACTAGTCATGAACTTAATAAATAAGATGTCAATACTTGAAATGGAAAATAACAATGCAAATAAAGTTCCTCAAGAAGGGGGCATGAGAAATCCCAATCAGTTCAGAAGACCTTTTAATCCTCAACTTATGAGGGAAAGAAGAAATGAAGAATAATCCATCCAACCCCTGTAAAAACCAACAATGAAAATAACCTGGTTGAGAAAGTTATGGATGGGGAATACGTTGAATACACAAAAGAAGTGCACCTTCTCCAAGATGAGAATAATATCATGCATTTAACTCAAAATGACTATGAAGATTCTCTAAATCCCAGGAACCAGAGCCTTAAAATTCAATCAAACCAAGAAGCTTTGTCCTCTGTCCAATACAAAATGTTTGCTAATGCATTACAGGTTGAAATGCACAAGAAATATGATTTGAGGCCTAGGTAGAAAGAAACTATTCAAGATAGTCAGCCTCAACCTAAGAAACCGAACTCAAGTCAGTTCAAGGATAAATCCAAAGAAGCTGTTGAAATTCCCAAGGCCAATGAGGTTTTGGAACCTTCAAAAAGAGAAAAAGAAATTAAAGAATTTGAGGAATCAATTCCACCTTTTGACATTGAAAAATAATTATCCAAAATTAAAATCCCTGTGCCATTAGTGGAATTGGCTAAGAATCCTGCATACCATAAACAAATTGAGAAATCCATACAGGGGAAGGGATCAACAAGCTCTCTTGATACCTTAAATGTACAAGATGAGTCCCCCACCATAATGTTTGGCCCTCATATAGATGACAAAGAATAATCTGTTACACCCTTTTATGTAACATTGAATATTCATGACAAAATGTTGCATAGTTGTATGCTTGATTATGGAGCATAACATAATCTCATGCCCAAAGTAGTCATGGAAAAGTTGGGATTAGAGATAACTAGGCCATATCACGACCTTTATTATTTTGATGCCAGGAAAGTGAAGTGTGATGGGATGATTAAGGACATGGTAGTCACTTTGGCTCAGTTGCTTGTCAAGAGCATCATGATGGATGTAGTAGTGGCTATTGTGCTTGCTAATTATGACATGTTGTTGTCAAGAACATGGGCACACAAGATGGGAGGTACTATGCATATGGACATGAATTATGCCACTGTATCAATATTTGGAGGTGAAAACAAAAGGTTGTATAAAGAAACAAATTTTCTTATGTGGTTAGTGACCAAAACAACCCTGTAAACCATCCCATTTATGTTGTTGATGAAGATCTTGGTTGTTGCATTCTTTCAGTAAATGAAGAATACAAGGAAGCCCTAACACCTGCAAATCCTCTGGTAAGCCCTACTAAAGAAGTAGATGGTATGGGGAAAATGTTTTTTAATGGGGCATATTCAAAGGAAGAGGTGGGGGCTAGTGTAGTACTCATTTCCCCTAGCAAGAAAGATTTCCATTTGTCCTACAAACTAGAGTTTGAGGCCACCAATAATGTAGTTGAATATGACACGTTGATTCTAGGTTTGGAAGCAACAAGAAAAATGAAAATTATCAAGCTGGTGGTATTTGGAGATTCAGAACTAGTGGTGCAACAAATCAAAGGTTTCTATCAAACAAGGCATCCCAGAATGCATGCATATAAAAATTAGGTATGGGGCTTGATTGATAATTTTTATGAAGCTTTTAATATTTCTGTTGTCTTAAGAGAATTTAACCAGTAGGTTGATTCCTTGGCAATAACAACCGATACTTTTAGAACACCAGCCACTCCCTAAGTGAARTATGAAATTGAGATGAGGTATAGACCACCCATCCCTGAAAACATCAAATATTGGCAAGTTTTTGAAGATGATCAACAAATCAAGAATTTCATGGAGGTGATAGATGAGTTTGAAAATATCCATATCGATTCAGATGATGAAGAAGAGTCTAAACAGATGATTGGGGGAGAAATTGAAGTCACTCCTAAATTCAGTGACTACATGGCCGAACATAAAGTCCTCCAACTAAAAACAATTTTATCCCAAAAGGGATGGTACCTCTGGAACAATTGTTTGATAGAAACGATGTACCTGTGAAGATGACAATCCTTCCCAAAGATGTCAACACTGAAGAATGTAATATAGGGACTAAAGAAGAACCTAAATACATAAAGCTAACAAAAGAGATTCTTGTTGAACATAAGGCAAAATACCTGCAATTATTCAAAGAGTATATGAATGCTTTTCCCTGGAAGTATGAAGACTTAAAGATTTATGATACCAACATTATACAACATAGAATACCCCTCAAGCAAGGTTCTAAACCTTTCAGGCAAAACCGAAGCAAAGTTAACCCTCTTTTACTTCCTACTATTGAGAAGGATGTAAGGAAGCAACTAGATGCTCAAAGCATAATCCCCCTCAGGTATTCTGAATGAGTAGGAAATTTGGTTCCAGTCAGGAAAAAGAGTGGAGAAATAAGGATTTGTGTGGATTTCAAGAACCTAAATAAATGCTCACTAAAGGATAAATACCCTTTGCCTAAGATGGATCACATACTATAGAAAGTAGTGGGAACAAACAAAATATTCATGATGGATGGTTTTTTAGGATAGAACCAAGTGGCAATGCATCTTGAAGATAGGGGAAAGACAACTTTCACCACTCCATGGGGGACTTTCATGCATGATAAGATGTCTTTTGATTTTATAAATTTAGAATCCACGTTTCAAAGAGATATGGATATAGATTTTGTGGGAGAAACAAACAGGTTCGTTGTTATATACCTTGATGATATGACTATATTCTCAAAGACAAATGAGAACCACATAAATCATTTAAGGAAGACGTTTGTGAAGTGTAGGAAATTTGGCTTGTCTTTAAACCCTAAGAAGTCTTATTTTTATATGACAGAAGGAAAGCTCCTAGGTCATATAATATCCAAGGAGGGAGTGAAGATAGATATAGAAAGGGTGGAGGCAATCAAACAAATCGCCTTTCCTAGGAACAAGAAGGAAATACAATCCTTCCTGGACATGATTAATTTTTTGAGGAGGTTTGTTCCAAATTTTGTTGAAATGGTAAAGCATATCACTGGCATGCTAAAGAAAGATCATGAAGTTAAATGGACTAATGAAGTTAAAGAGTCCTTTCAACAGATCAAGGAAGCATTGGGAGAGTCTTCAATTCTTATTTTCCCAAACTATGATAAGGAGTTCTTCATCTTCTCTTTTTCCTCAGAACATTCTATAGCTGTTGTGTTGCAGAAAAATGAAGAAAATTAGGAGCATCCCATAGCCTTCTTCGGTAGAGATTTAAGAGACGTTGAACTGAGATATATCAGCCTGGAGAAACAAGCATATGCCCTGGTCAAGACATTGGAAGCATTTAGAGATTATATATTGAACTATAAGATATTGGCTTATGTACCGACCAATGTAATAAAAAATATCCTTACATATCCTGACAGTGAAGGGAGAAGGGGTAAATGGATTTCTAAACGTCAGGTGTATGACTTAGAAATCAAACCCACAAAATTGATAAAAGGACAAGGACTTGCCAAACTTTTATCTTAATCTAATTGTAGGGATCTGGACATGAATTCTTTGCCAACAAGTATCATGGTAACATAACCTAAAAGAGATGAAACAAAAGAACCATCTTTGAAGGTAAGCCCTAAATTTGCTCAATTTGATTGGTACAAGGATGTAATTTTTTACCTACAAAAATTAAATTTCCTATCAACATGGGACAATGATAAAGTTAGATCTATTAAAGTCAAGGTTGTGAAATACTGTGTTTTAGGAGAAAATCTATTTTAGAAGGATCCATGAGGAATATTGTTAAATTGCCTTACTGAAGAAGAAAGTGAAGGCATTGTCACTGAATTTCACAAAGGGATATGTGGGGGTCATCATGCTTGGAGAGCCATTGCATACAAGATCCTTAGGGCTAGTTATTATCGGCCTCATTGTTTTCTAATGTCAATTGTAGGGTCAGAGCCTATGTAGAATGCCAAATGTTTGTAGGAACGCAAAAGTTGCAGCCCCTCCCACTCAGACCCGTCAAAGCAGAGATACATTTTCAACAATGGGGATTGCATTTCATTGGTGAAATCAATCCAAAATCAAGTGGGCAACATAAATGGATTCTAATAGCCACAGATTATTTCATTAAGTGGGTAGAATCCATCCCCACAAGGAAAACAAATGACACAATCATCATCAAATTCCTTGAAGAAAACATTCTGGCTAGATTTGGATGCCCAAGGAAGATCTTCACTAATAATGCCCAAGCTTTCAAAGCTGCCAAGTTGATTATGTTTTGTCAAAATTATAACATAGAGCTCACACACTCTACTGCTTATTATCCATAGGGTAATGTCTTGGCTGAGTCCTCCAATAAGAATCTCATCAATATTATCAAGAAGATGTTGTCCCAAAATAAAAAAGCATGGGATTCCCACCTGAAATATGTAGTTTGGGCAGACAGGGTAAGCATAAAGAGACCTATAAGGACTTCTCCTTTTCAGCCGGTGTATGGATTGGAATCCATTTTCCCTATCCAACTCAACCTTCCTATGATGAAGCTACTGCAAGATGAGGAGGTAGAATCAGATGATATGTAGAGAAGAATCAACCAACTAATTGATGTTCAAAAGGTAAGAGAACATGTGCAGATAAAGTCCCTTATCCATCAGGAAAGAATGAAGGAAATATTTGACAACAAAACCAAAGAAAGGAACTTCATGATAGGAGGTTTGGTTCTAAAGTGGGATGCCAGAAGGGAAGCTAAAGGAAAACATGGAAAATTTGACAATCTTTGGCTTGGACCCTTCCAAGTTGTTGCAATTCAAGATAATAACACATATGAATTGGCTCAACTGGATGGAGAATTGTTTGGGGATCCTGTAATTGTGAAGTTTCTCAAACCCTTCTTGTAGTACTAAATATTGCAAAGCTTCTTACCCGGTACATAAATAAGCCTTTTGTTGAAATATTGTAACTGTGAAGTATATTCTACTTATTATTGATTTATTATTAAATAGATCAATCCCCTTTTGTGGATTTATCATGTCGGGCTTTGTATATGACCAAATCCCCTTTTGTGGATTGGTCAAACCCTAATTAAATTATGCTAATTGAGAAATCGGCCCCTAGGGATAATTAAAGTGGTTTTAGCCACTAATTGAAGAAGTCGACCCAGCTTGGTGAAGAGACACAACCCTAGCACCTAACAACTAGTATAAATAAGAGAGGATGATGCCTCATTCTCTCACTCACTCAAGTCACTCATCTAGTGCGCAAGTTTGAAGGAAGTTGCAGTTGCCGGAAGAAGAAGAAGAGAGAGAGGCACATGGCTCAGTGTTGGATATTCTCTAGTGTTTGGCTTATTATCTTGGCATTGTATTGACAATCTATATTGAGTAATTTTTTGTTGGGTTTTCTCCCCCATGATGGTTTCCTAGGGTAAATGTTGTGTACCTTGTGATTGCGTTTCTTTTAGTGAGCCTGCTTATGCTATTATTATCTAGTAAATTGAAAAGAACTTAATAGCAGCTCTAAATTTAACATGGTATCAGAGCTCGACTGAATAGATCACCTTTCACTGGGTAACAAAAAACGCCACTGTTATCGTACAAGAAAATTAGGGATTTTTATTGGAAGAGAATTTCAGCCTAAAAACCATCTACGGAAGTGTGCCCTATCCTAGCAAACTCATTGGCACCTTGAGCACACCTTTTCTGTGGCCAGAGCCTCTGGAAAGTGAAACCCTAGTTTTTGGCTTGTACTAGAAAACCAGAGAACCAAAAAACCAGGAAACCAGAACCAGTATGAGAAGTACCAGTCCAGATTTGCACAGGTTCAGTTTCAAGGGGTAAAATTTGGATTTTCTGAAAACAGATTGCATCAGCCTACTCGCCTCAACCAAGCGCATCTAGTCCCTGGATTAGAATTCTAAAATTTGAAAGTTGAAAAATTAGGGTTTCCTCATAAAACCCTAATTTGATGTTGTAGTTGCAGTACCAGTTGCAGTTGCAGTACCAGTTGCAATTGCAGTGCTAGTTCCTTCATGTCAGTGGAAACACCAGTTGCAGTACCAGTTGGAGTGAAAGTTTTTGTGAAGTGTTGGGACTGTTTTGTTACTGTCCTAGTGCACCTTACCCTAGCAAGATATTGTCAGAGGTATGTACTTACATGTGTTTAAAATGCATTATTATTCTAAAGGGTACTTGCAAGAGAAACAATCTTTTTTCATAGATCTAGAAGGATCTCAGATCCAACACATTCAGAGGAATAATGCACCTCAAGTTTGATCATTTTATATGCATCTATTCATGACATTATCTTGACATCCAAGTTGTATGTTGAAGTTATGAACATCATACTAACCCTTGGTCAAATTAAAGAAATTGTATTAGATTGAGATTAGAGTTTATTCTCTAACTTAGACTTCTGTCAAGATAACATATTGTCTTAGTACATAGGATAGGTTGAAGAAAACACTTGTCATATTGAGTGAATGAGACTTGAAAGAAAAGAAACACACTCATTCTTGAGGACAAGACTCCAAGTTCCAGGTTTGATTGATTAAGTTGATAAGATTCAAAGTTGCACATGACAAGTTGATAACTACCTCATTACAAGTAAACACCATAGTTGAGGTAGCAGTCTTTGAAAAGTATTATACTTGGTAGCATGTGAGCATATTGAGATAACTGCTTATTGTAATCATTTACCAGATACAACTAACATCTCCTCTAGGAGAAACTTATTGTGTTGGTTCCAGGTTATCATGGAGGAATGTTTGATCGCAACACTAGAAGAGTGTTGATCTCAATTCGTATTGTATTTCTTACTTTTGATCTTTGTTTCAGGCAGGTCACAAGTAATAGCTCTAAAGGAGCTACTATGATGAGTGTTTTCTCTGTTGTTTTATTATTATAAAGAGTATTATTCTTGTTTGTTGTTGATCTTGTTCCGGGAAGGTCACATATGATAACCCTGATGAAGCTATAGTGAAGGTTGCAGAAGGAAACAAATTATATGAGACATGAAGTAGACTATGTACATGTTCATATATGTACCATAGAAGATAAAACATAAGCTATTTTTGAGATCCAGAGTATCTCATATGGAGATTGATTGTAAGGAGCAGAAGGCTCCAAAGATGATCGAACATTAGAACAAGAACTCACAATAGACTTGTTCAAAGGATAATGAAGCCACCTTGACAGGAAACATAATTTGTTTGAAGTTTGAATCTTCTTTTCATATTTAGACTTGGTATTCAACACCAAGTATATCCTGTAGAGATGATGAAGTCCTTAAAGACTCAAGAGAAATCAAGATTCAGAGTAAGCCTGATCTAAAAAAGGATCAGATGAAGAGACATCTTCTAGGACTGGGAGACAGATGCCATGAGAAGACTAGATCGTAGCTTCATAGACTTCTAGGAGATATGAAATCTCCTGGGAAGATTCCCTTGTTTCAGTGACATAGAAGGAAGCTAGTCAGAAAGACTGGGATATGGATTTTTCCGTGAGACTAGAAGGGAAGTCAATATTGACTTCCAAGATTGATCTAACAGATCAAACATGTTGCAGATGTAGAAAGACTAAATTGTGTCCAGAAGATTCTCCCAACAAGAGGGAGAAGAATACGAGGAGACACTTACTCCAGTAAGTGAAGAAATAGTTCCAATATTCATGAAGACAACCAAAACAACCATGATTCATATAGAATATGAGATGCAGGGGGAGAAATCCCCATATTTAAAATTGAGTGGAAGTTGGTGCACTACATTAGTCGGGCCATGGAAACATGACTACAATAGCAGATAAAGTTACCTCCATGAAAGGAGAAGAGCTATCTTCAATATCAGTTATTGAGCCACTCTCAGTATAATATGAAGTTGTTTTCGTGATAAAGTAGAGGAGTTACTCTTAGATTTCAATAGTCACAGTGAGAATGGAGCAACCATTCTCAGCTTCAGAGCAGCTGCATGTGCAGAATCCTAGCTCCAAAGGAACAATTGCAAAGAGAGTAGAGGACATACTCTCAGGTAGTGAGACAAATAGAGCTTTGCAGAAAGCACATAGAGCTAGCACATGATTGTGCATATTAAGTTGGAGTTGAAGCAAGTGTACCAGGATGGTACAATGTAATGTAAAATTTGGTTTGAAGTTGAAGATAGAAAGACTCAGGTCTGCAGGTTGAAGAAGGATCTGTAAAGGTTGAAGCAAGCTCCTAGAGCTTGATATGGCATAATTGATAGTTTCTTGACAAGCTTGGGCTTTACTAAGAGTAAAACCAATTCTAACCTTTACTTCAAGGTTATGAATGATGAGCCAATTATATTGCTGCCATATGTAGATGATTTATTCTTGGCGGGAAAAGAAAGGCTCATCATAGATTGTAAGAAGAAGCTTGCTGCAAAATTTGAGATGAAAGACCTAGGCCCGATGCATTATTTCTTAGGTCTTGAAGTTTGGCAGAGCCCAGAAAAGATCTTCCTTAACCAAGGGAAGTATGCAGTTGAAATACCGAAGAGGTTTGATATGTTGGAATGTAAAGCCATGAACACACCCATGGAAACAAAGTTGAAGCTCCTGGTTGATACTTTGTTAGAATTGGTTGATGCTACTCTGTACAAACATATTATTGGTTCATTGATGTATGTGACGAATAGCAGGCTAGATATATGTTTTGTTGCGAACACCTTGAGTCGGTATCTGGTAGAGCCTAGACATGTTCACCTTGTTGCTGCAAAACATGTGATGAGATAACTTAAGGGTATGTTGGACTTTGGTCTCTGTTATAATGGAGATCGTGACTTCAGACTGGTTGGTTAGACTGATGTAGATTGGGTTGGAAGTGTTTCTGATAGAAAGTGCAGTTCAGGATGTTGTTTAAGTCTGGAGTTAGCCATGACTTCATGGCAAAGCAGGAAACAATCCAATATTTCTCTCAGCATGACAAAAGCGGAATGCATTGTTGCATGTTCCGCCAGTTGTGAAGCCATATGGCTTCGGAAGTTGTTGATAGGTCTATTTGATCTGGATATGGAAGTAACCGTGATTCGATGTGATAACCAGAGTTGCATAAAGATGACGGAGAACCCTGTGTTCCATGACAAGTCGAAGCACATAGAAATCCGGTATCACTACATTCGTGATATGGTTCATAGGGGATCTATAAAGCTCCAATATGTTGGCACAGATGAGCAGGTTGCAGATGTGTTGACCAAGCCTTTGTCTCGCGTAAAGTTTGAGCACTTTCGAGACAAGCTCGGTATAGTCCGAAAGGACCTCCCTCGAAAGGGGGAGTGATGTTGACGATACTATGGTATCCTGACCAACAACGGGTAGCTCAGTTAGGATTTTATATCCTAGGGGATTGATCATCCCTGGACAGATCCTGAAGGTCCGGTAAGGACAGTCTGTCAGAGTACTTGTGCATGTATATGCTAGCTGTGGTCAGTAGTAGTAGCTCCATTAGGATTTTTATAATCCTAGGGAATCTTATGATTCCTAGGAAGATCGCAAAGGTCTGGTAAGGACGGTATCTTAGATTACCACATGGTAGATCTGTTAGGATTTTATATCCTAGGGAATCTTATGATTCTTGGGAAGATCCCTAGGGACTGTTAGAGTACCACAAAATGTTGTTACACCTTCCTCATTCTGTTTCTATATGATGATGATGATGATGTTATCTCAACCTCGTGTTGCGATGATGTTGTTTCTCTAGCCTTGTGCTGTGATGATGTTGTTGCTCCAACCTCGTGCTATGATGATGCAGTTATCTCAACCTCGTGTTGATGATGTTGTTGTCTCAACCTCATGTTGATGATGTTGTTGTATCAACATCGTGCTATTGATGATGCTGTACCAGCCTCATGCTGTTGATGTTGGTGTACCAGCCTCGTGTTGGTGATGTTGTTATTCCAGCTTTATGATAAAGATGACGATGATGCTACTTCAGCCTTATGCTGAAGATGATGATGCTACTTCAGCTTCATGCTAAATATGATGATGATGTTTCTACTTCAGCTTCTTGCTGAAGATATTGATGATGATGTATTTTCACTGGTTGATGATACTAATTAATGTTGATGTAGAGACTGATGATGATGATGATACTCCAACTCCATGTTGTGAATGATGATGTTATTGATGATGATAAAAACTTTCGATGATTTATAGATGTGCCATTCAATGTTCCAGATGCTGATGATGTTGCTGCCCTCTCTCTCTCTCCTGATGATGTTGTATTGTAGAATACCCTTCTTGTTAAGGGGGAGTGTTGAAATATTGTAACTGTGAAGTATATTCTACTTATTATTGAGTTATTATTAAATAGATCAATCCCCTTTTGTGGATTGATCATGTCGGGCTTTGTATATGACCAAATCCTCTTTTGTGGATTGGTCAAACCCTAATTAAATGATGCTAATTGAGAAGTCGACCCCTAGGGATAATTAAAGTGGTTTTCGCCACTAATTGAAGAAGTCGGCCCAGCTTGGTGAAGAGACACAACCCTAGTGCCTAACTACTAGTATAAATAAGAGAGGATGATGCCTCATTCTCTCACCCACTCAAGTTACTCATCTAGTGCACAAGTTTGAAGGAAGTTGCAGTTGTCGGAAGAAGAAGAAGAAGAGAGAGAGGCACATTGCTCCATTGTTTGGTTTATTATATTGGCATTGTATTGGCAATCTATATTAAGGAAGTTTTTGCTGGGTTTTCTCCCCCATGAGGGTTTCCCAGGATAAATGTTGTGTACCTTGTGATTGTGTTTCTTTCAGTGATCTTGCTTATGCTATTATTATCTAGTAAATTTAAAATAACTTAATAACAACTCTAAATTTAACACCTTTCCCATCTCTTTCCATGAATTTTTAATTTTACTTCATTCACCATTTATTACAAAAGCAAGTAGGTAGGGTTCTAACATTGTAAGTTGTTGAGCATTTTTGTTTCACCTATCAGATAAGTTTTTAGGTATAAGGGAGGCCTATATTTTCAAACTAGACTCCATAACCCAACAAAGGAAGGCACTTGGTCTACAGTTATCAACAAACCATAAGGGTATGTTGTCCCCGTTGGAGCTTATGTTAATACCATATTTGACCCCGCCAATAATATGCTTGTTGGTCGAGGTTATAATGCCAAAGATGGACAAGATAGAGACAAAAAGTGAGATTTCAGAGCTCTTGGATTGAAAGAGCTAGCATATTTTGAGGTGGCTTAAAGAGATTAGAAGAATAATCATTCCCTAGGTTCCTAAGGAAAAGTTTTAAGTTCTTGGGCGCTTATAGGAAGCTAGAAAAAAGCCAATCGTGTTCCCAAAGGACCTAAACTATTTCGGCAAAAGGTTATATCATGAGACCAGAGCCTAGGAATCAAGCGCTAGCGATGGTGTGGGGCTCGATCATCGGACGACTACAAGCGAGGAAAATCTACGGCAGGTGATCAATGTTGCACCTTAAATATGCACAAGAGATAACAAGAATAATGG
The DNA here is from genome assembly GCA_032191745.1 of Picea mariana. Lineage (NCBI taxonomy): Eukaryota > Viridiplantae > Streptophyta > Pinopsida > Pinales > Pinaceae > Picea > Picea mariana. Next base: position 12,483 of record JASDQU010214154.1, on the reverse strand, counting down.
GTGTGATGACGGTTTGAGGAGACACGTGTCGCAAAGTGAATGTCGTCGCCCGATAAGGGAACATAAGGAAAACCCACTCTCGTTGGTTTGTGATAATGGTATTACAGTTTCACTCAAGCACCTATCCGTCCTATACAAAGCACACACATGTGCACTCACTCAACGACATCTGGAGCCGAATCAACAGTCCATCGGGGACACTTGGAAGGATCAGGGGCAACATGGTATGCCATTAGGGAACTCATAAGAGGAAATATAATATTTCCACACGTATAGAAGGGCTTTTTAGGAATTCCTATCGACATATCGAGCACAACAACACACGGTTTGATCCAACGCCACATAATCACTGACATGGACCAATATGAAGTTGCCACACGTCTGTGGGACCATGTTGACGTCTGCATGATGTCACTCAAATTTCGCTTCCTCACCAAACTTTCAAACGAACTAAGCCACTGGGAAGGTGATGCTTGTTCATAGAAGGCACGAGGAAGGATATTTCAAATGGGTGCGAGATATAACGACGACACGCCAAATCAATTGATGGATAAGACAACATACAACATGACATCTGGCCTCACATCTGGGAGTCCTCACCAATCATTATACCTTTACTTGCAACTTATAAAGGAAAAGGGTCATTGCTTCCACACACACACCCGAGCAAGCCACATATCTCTCAATATCGTGTCAGGTGCGACGAATCACTTCATTCCATCAGTGGTCTCAACAAGCATGTGTCGAGCCTTTATAAGAGAAATCCTAAGGAACAAAAGGAACCAATCTGTGAGTAATTTATCTTCTAAAGGTGCGTTACTCATATGCTAGGTGTCATAGAAGATGACCCACCTACCTAGTCTCTCCTCTTAGGAGAGAACTATCAACCATCCTGGTTACAGATGTCTCGAGAGTGTGTTCTAAAATTCACTAAGGAGAGAATTTCCCTCTCCGATACTATTGATCCAAATTTGAGAGCAGTGGGACATCTGGTAGTCTACCATATGATGCAGTTGCACCATTCGACCAATAATTTTTCGAATCTTGAGGCAAAAGATTCAAAGAGTTGGTCAATGGTACTCTGCGTTGAGGAGTAGTGGTTGTTGAGAGGAAACGACTAAATGTTCTTCCAACCAACCAAGAGTCTCAATTGTTCAAAGGTTGAGCGTGTCTAGTGCAATATTCAAGGGTCCAATTGAGTCACTTAGAAGCACAATTGGACAAGAAGAAGACACCTCACAATATCATTAGTAGGTTAACTCTGGTGGTTAAAATATTTTTTACCAGCTAATATAAGTTGGAAAACTAGAGATGATATCAAGAAACTAAAAAGTTGTATCCAGTTTCAAGAAGAAATATTGGATTAAATGAATGGTTTTCTCACAAATGAAGATTTCTATAAAGAAATATAAGGCACTCATTCTTATGGTCGACACTTTGGAGAATTTAAGATGCCGTTACAACCAAAGTTGTTTGATCACAAGCCTCAAGCATAAACAAATAGTAAAATAAGTAGGCATCAAGAGATTCATCCCTTTGCGTTATGTTTCAATATGTAATTCTTCCTATTTTTTGTGTATGTGTTCTTGTAAAATTGACCCCTCTCATCTGACTTCTTGTATCAGACCCCATTAATAAAAGCTCAAGTAGCAGGTTATTCAAAATATTCAATGTTACTATGTGATGTATAACCATGGCATAAAAGTGATTTCCTCTTAACAAATGACCATTTATTGTAATTTCTTCATATGTTTAAATGATATGCAGAGGGTACCTCCATGTATTTGAATATATGAAGATGTGTAATTGTTTGAAGCATGCTTTATTGATCTGTATACATGTGTTAGAACTGTTGAATTACTAATTGCTTAACAAGTTATTCTATTTCCATAAGCTATATGATTCATTCTCTGTAGTGCCTCATATGCTTGTCTTGTTTTTCTTCTAATTCACCATTTCATCCACCTTTAAATCTAAATTGTTTGAAACACTCATGGACATATGCCTCTTGGAGTTGAGAGTTTTTAATATCCGAGCTGAGACTGTTTGAGGGACGAGAGTTTTGAGAAAGACAAAGAAAAACTTACCAAATTTTGCAAAATTTTCCTTATTGCAAGCATGGCTTTAAGACTCACCCCGAGTCTTTGCAACAATTCACCAGCTTTGTAGCTCTCTATGTCCTACTGCTCATTGTTTCTTTCCTCTCTTTGACTACAACCAACCGAGTTTAATTTCCTCCTTGGGAGTATTAGAGGCCAATGTTCTGCAATGAATGAATGTCCGTGCAAAATCCAATTGAAATTTGTTACTGCGGTGGATGATTGACAAACCTTCCATTTCCATAACTATCTATTTGTACTTGCCATCATTTGCACATCTTCTCAATAACACTCAACAATCAATTAGGATAATGGAACATTCATGTGCATGATTCGGGAGTAACAACACGGTAATGGCATTAACATTAAGTCTTAATTTCTTTCTATCATTTCAGTTGTGGTATTTTCCACCAATTTTGGCGGTGCAAGTCAGCATGCAAGCTGATGAAGGCCCATACCGAAGCATGTGTTTGACGATGTGACAACTATTGAAAATTCATACTTTGTGTAATGGCTGCTGAAAAAATTCAAATCTTATTCACACAACATGAAGACTAGTGAATACCCCCACACCCCTCAAACTTAGATATTGGACGACCTCTGACAATGATTGGTGATAGGATTTAGGGACAAGGCAAGGGAATAAAGGTGACATAGGTGCTATAATTGTTAACAATGTTTGTTCAATAGCAAAAATTAGCTGGTTTGAGATATATATGAGTTACCCTTACTTTTGAATTGGTTTTGGTCCAAGTTTGTCTAGTTTGGAAACCTTATACGAAGTATCAATTGTTGTGTCCTCAATTTTCTGCAATTGAATTGTGGTTGGGACCTGATTACGAAGAAAACAATGTATAGAGTATTGGAGTTTTGTTTTTCTTTTTGTGTTTTTTTTTATCAGTGACACTTTCCCAGTAGCTGATTTTCAAAGGGTAATTGTCCTATAGTTCTGAGGAACTTGGTTTTCACAATTGGAAATTATTTTGCAGAGTAGGTTTGTCACAACTCTAGTTTTCAAGCTTACTTTGTCTTATGATACCTGTTATCACATGGATTGCAAATCGTGTAGATTCCTTCAAGGTCTAAACCAATGGACAACAAACCAGAACCACAACCCACTATCACCTTAGGAAGAGTCCCAGGTGACCCTTGGGGGAAAAGCCTACGGATGGTCAAAGGCCCTAAGGGTCACAATACAAAACTTGGAGGGAAAGAATGGATGAAGGGTGAATGAAGGAAAGGATGGGAGGCAAGAGGAGGATGAGGAAGAAAGTCTAAATCCCGCAAGGAAAAGTCAATCGAAACCAACTCAAATACTAGAATCTTATACCTAAGTACAAGTCCCGCCAAATAATTAATTAAGACAAGTGTTTAACAAAATTATTATCTTATGCAGAATGAAAGTAAAGAATCAACTTCTTGACATGTGTTATATCAAATGGACATAATATCATTAAGCATTCAATCATTATAATTCCACATGTACCAACATAAGATGTAAGGAGTATTCAAACACTTGTACTCATCAATAAAATCAATATACCAGATCTGAAGCAACTTAAGTAAACAATGGAAATGCAAGATCTAAATTCCCAAATCAGAAAGTTAACACTTTCCGCGATTGGCCCAATTTAACTAGCAATGAGAGATAGCACTTGTGAAATGATTACTAAGCATTTATGTAGCGTCAACTAGATCATATCGGTCATATAACAACAATAGATTACTCTTTATATCAACAAGGTTATTAATGTTTAACAACACCTATCCAACCGCAAAACTTGCCAGTTAATTGCCATTGAGTCAATGAATGATAAGCACATTCAACCAATGTTCTCTAAGAACTTATCCAACATGTACCAAATCTAATATATAACAATGCAATAGTAAAATCAGTAAGGAAAACTAATCTAAAACCACAAATTAACTCCTAGAAGTCAGCAAGAGTACTTAGGAACAATTTAGAGAAAAACTAAGACACAAAAACTAGCTAAACTAGCCTACTAGATTGGGGTTAGATAAGCTAATCTAAACTGATTTTTTCTGCAATATAACCTTATTCATCTAATGACAACAGAAAATCTAACCATCAAAATCCAAAACTAACATACTAGTTTTATAGATCGGTTAAAGGGCTTCAATTTAGACTATTTATTTGCTTAGTTTGACCTAGGAAAACTCAAGATCTAACTAGTCTAGGGTTAGTAACCTAACTAAGACAGAAATTGCAGAAAAGATATCAGCGGAGAAACCTCATAAAAAACTTTCTCACTAATTGTATGGAACACTTAGAACACTAAAAAATAGTTAGCTATTGACTAGGAACTAAAACTAGCTAAATTAGTACACTAGTTTAGGAGTTAAAGTGAGTTGTCCTAAACACTATTTTCTGCATAAAATTGCAGCCTTATGACTGTATATTTCAATGAGGTACAATAGACGAACTATCCACCAAATCATAAAACTAAACCGTTAGAATGAAAGATCTACTCAAGCCACACAAAATTGACTACCTATTTGCTAAAAACTTTGGAGTAAAACTAGAGATCCAACAACCTAGGGTTAGTAAACTAGTAGAAATTGCAACAGAGAAGGGTTTGAAGGTTGAGGGGGTTACATTTCGCCCCAATGGGCTGGAGGTGTGCTCTAGGGGGGAAATTTTATCCGTGCACTCAAATTTGAATTCTGGTGGAAATACACGCATCCCAATGCAAACTCTCATGATCTCCAATGCAAAATCAGTGCCTTAGTCCCTTGGGTATGGGGTCAAAATATTGGAGGAGATGCTAGAAAATCCAAGAAATAAGTCTCCCTCACAGGTTGTAGGGTTAGCTATCCTGCAAGAGGGTTAGAATCAACAAGACATCTAGCCCTTAAAGTCACATAGGATGGTAAAACCTGCAACAAAGTTGTTAGTCTCCTAGTCTTTGCCACAAATCCTACCAATAAACTAGATCCTT
>JASDQU010214151.1:2302-18416 GCA_032191745.1 Picea mariana | reverse complement strand
TATATATTTTTTGGACATAATTTATTAAGGTTGTTAGTGGCCTCTCTTTCAGCCACTAGACTAGACAGTGGTGTCTTGTTTCATCCCTTTTACTTGATGATTGGCATGTTGGTTAGTCTTTTGATATTTTACCCTAAAAGTTCTTCTTGGCAATTTGTTCTAAGGGTCATGATCAGAACTTCCTTGAGGGTTTGATCAATGATCCCTTAAAACTTTTTATGTCCATATATCTAATAGGATAACAACAACATATCAAGTAATATTGTTTCTAGTTTCAGCTAAGCAAATGTTATGTCTGTTATTTTTTTTATGCTACCATATTATGGATCAGAAGTTTTAATGTCTTGCTAATTGTAACATACGGGTAGTTAATGTTTAGAAATTAAAATAAATATTTATGTTTTAGCTAGCTATATTTTTTCCCCTTAAATTTTAACATGTTACACATAGATTATCTTATAAATTACCTTCTACAATTTACACATAAATATAAATTATCTTCTAGAACTTACATTTTTTTATATTTAAATATTTTCATGTTCATTATATATAACATCATAGTAAAAATATAGTTGTTAGTTTTTTTAATATACATATTTGATGCTTTGAAGTTGTTATAAATGCTTAAATTCCTTCAAGTTGTTTTATAAATTATATTTCCATTTTATGTTTCTATAACTTATGAACTTTCATATTCATGAATTTTCAAAGGACATGTATCAAGGCAAGATGTCGAGACAAGAGTCTCCAAAAATGCCTCGCAAATGCTCTAGGCTATCTAATGAAGGAGGAAGAGGAAACCCTTCTTTGAATGAAACACCGAGGATGTCGGAGACCCGTATCTCAGCAAGGCAGTGAAGCTTGGGAGGGACAACTAGTGACCAAAGGAAATCTAGTCAGACGAGGAGATTATCAAATGAATATCAGAATAGATCATCGAGACAATGTGCTCAAAATAGTTTTATGGATGCATCTTTCTTAGATAGGTTGCACATTAATACTCCAACACCAGAGAATGTAGGGAATACACCACGACAAGAAAATATGTTTGGTAATTTTATTTTTATTTTGTATTTATGTTTATGTTTATGTTTTATATGTGTGTGTGTGTGTGTGTGTGTGTGTGTGTGTGTGTGTGTGTGTGTTTTGTTTATGTTAAATGTTGTAATTAGTTTCAAATGTGTATGTGTAGAGGATGAGTTTAATGCGAGAGAAGATAATGAAATAAAGAGTGGTTATCATGAATATTTCAATGTTGATCAAGAGGGTGAAGGTGGATTCGGGGGGCATTATCAAAAAACAAAAGATTACACGCCTATGTCCACATATCCCTCAGATGTTGGTGATGAACTTCCTTGGGAAGGGTATACTGAAGCAATGACCCTTGAATGATGCTTAGGTGTTAAAAGCAAGCTGCAAAATGATTTTATGTGTTTGGATATCCCTTGAGAGAGTAAGCAAAGCTTGGATATTGTTTTGCATTCATTGCAGAACTTTATGGATTGATATCAAAATATGGGGGAAACAAATGATATTTTTATCGATTTGATGAGGAGACGAAAGTTGGAAGTGATGGGCCCCGATAAATGGGAAGTAGTAAAAAGTAGAGTTTCAAAAAAAGATGCAATTTCTATGTTCAATTTCAAAGAGGGACCACAGAGACAGATGTTGAAGGTGCAATATTTTAAGCACCATGTAACTTACCTAGCCACCCACAGGGAAAGATATGCCACTTAATCCGACTGCAACACACCCAACCACCAGCAGGCGAGACACACTGTAATCCTAAGACTCAATTCTCTGAATGGATCTTGAATTCTAACAATATTTAATCTTAAAACAAGCATGAAAGAACCACATGCATTAATCAAGATCCATGCTACAACATAAAAGAGATAAGCAACGTGCCATGCACAACAAATAACCAACACATAGGCACATTACAAATACATATATCAGAGATAATTAAATACACAATGGAATAAACATATACAGAAAACACAGAGAACACTTATCTTTCAAGTAAATAATCACCAATGGGTTGCAAACCAAGGACGTTCCTCCCAACTATAGAAATTGTTATTCATTTACTCTCAACAGTAGGTCACCCCTAAGCCAGGGCTATGAATCCACAAGGACGAGTCGTAGGCCAAATCTAAAACACAAAATAGTTGGCTAACTAGATCTCAGGTTTCCCAACCACACAAAAAATCCTAATTTCCATCTCTCTTTCCCCCTCAGCCTACACCACCCAAAGAAACAGACACCCTTCTCTTCCATGCAGTCCTTCAAACTGTCCCATTTCTCTCCAGGGATCCAATGCTACTAGTAAAAAAATATCCCTACTGGAAACTCCAAGTATTCTCAATTTTGGACAGTTCTATCTGAACTGTCATCAGTCTCATAACTAACAAGCCTCTCAGCACTCAAGCTATCACAGGCCTTTCAACACTCACAACAATCCAAAGTGCACTAACTCTCTTCTACCCAGCCTGCACAACCCTAAGAGAATGGACCCCCTTCTCTGCCACACATTCCCTCAAGTTGTCCATCTCCTTCCAAGGCTCTAATGCTTCTGGTTAAGAATCTCCCTACTAGGACTCTCAGGACTCGCAATTATGGACTGTTCTATCTGAACTGCCATCAAGCTCATGCACACAGGCATCCATTCCCTTTTGGAATGATTAGTAATTATTACATCCATTCATCATTGTCTCTCCTCTTCCTACCATTTGTTTCCATGCTCATCCCAAAAGCATACGAACTAGCAATACTGAGTGAAGAGGAAATAAGAACAAGGGAACAATGGAATAAAATGAACTAGGGGAATAAGACGAACAAAAGGGAAGAATGATCCCAAAAATTCACCCATATCCATCCTCATGTAGCCATTCGTATCCATGCTTAGACCAAGAGCACATGAATTCAACCTAAGTGAAGGAAAATGAAGAAGAAGAAGAACCAGGGAGAAGAAGCACCCAAAATAGCCTCGAAGAGATGTTTATATAATCACAAGAACCAACAACCACATGGCCTTCCCCAAGAAGCCCATATAACCACTTTTCTCCATAAAATTAGTTATGGTAAATAAAAATAATGATAAAAAGACTTAGCCCCTCAAGCCCCCTCTCTCGTGGAATCATAGCCCCCTATCTCTTTTGTCCTTGTCCAGCTTGCATCCAACGATGTAGTTTTATTAATGTATATGAAGCATTACATTTTCTAGGCACTCTGGCCCCTTTTTTACTTTACTGGCTCACCAGCCTAAGTCACAATTACATAATACATTATAGTTTGTAAAGGTTAAAACTAGGTTAAAAAGTAGAGTTTCAAAAGAAGATACAATTTCTATGTTCAATTTCAAAGAGGGACTAAAGAGAAAGATGTTGAAGGTGCAATATTTTAAGCACTCCAACATAGTAGGACATATTTGTAATAAATTTTTGGAAGCATATGGAAAGTTTTCGTGGAATGATGAGGTTCCACATTACTTTGCTAGACTCTTTTATGCAGAGTTTTTCATGGGCATGCACCATGATTATACCAGCCTACCGTCTAGTTATTATGGGGTTGGTAAATGATAGACATATGATCAGAAATGTGCATATATAAATGCAACATTGTAGAGGCCTCCATGACTTTTGGTATCTCATCCAATAGGAGAATTTGTCTCACATTCAGAGATGCAACCTACATCAGATGTCGGTAAGGAAGTTAGGAATGCAATCGGAGAAAATTTAGGATCATTTTTTTATGGTGTTGATGTTGGTTTGAACTGTCAGAGAGATGAATCCAATTCTCGAGCCAATTTTGTTGACAAAACAGATGAGGGGATAGATTCCATGTCCATAAAAAATATACGGGAGTATGCAAACTTTTTCTGTAATGGTTGGAAGGTGTTAATTCAGAATGATGAACCGAACATCAGATTGATATGTGTTATAGTTAGTGAATTTTCCATGCATTTGAAGATAGTTTTCTTATAGTTCTAGATTTAGATACATATCATTGTATCTTTAGAAATAATTGAGTTGTTATCATCATTAATTGTAGTTTGGTCATATCTTAAATGAATCTCCAGTATCTAGGGGACTTGATTCAACGAGTTTCAATTTGGATGTGTTGAATCAGGTATGTGTTTTCTAATATCCACATATTATCACTTTAGTTTTCCAATATTCAGAACTTGTTGAATAAACATGATGAATTAAAATGAAATATTGTTGCTATTATATATATAATAGGGAAAAGATGACTATCGGGGGGCATTTTTTCCTGGATGGCTTATGTGGTTTTTGCCTGGCACTTTGATCGGGACTGCGGTAGTTTTTTTCGGCTTTTACAGAGATGAATGGATCTCCCTTGCTTTCCTAGGTCTCCCCAAAAACTTCGCCTCCCCTGTCCACTCCTGCTAACCCCCACGACCTCAAATCTGCCCCCGTCCCTAAGCCAATAGGCCATCCATGGACACCTGTTGCAGTTCTGACTCTCCTCTGGGGCTTACGCCAGCTGGCCTCACACCGCTTGACCAACTCCTGACCCCCGAACCATCGTCTCCACTATCAGGAACCCTATCGACCCCACCCTCTTCACCTCTAGGAGTGGACGTATTCAACGATGTTTTTGGTTCTTTCCCTGAGTACCTGGCCTTGCACCCCCTCTCCTCTGATAGTTTCATCACCATCCCTGACTCGCCTGTAGACCTAACCCTTGACTGGATTTCACAGGAAGAAGAAGCCCTTAGCACATTAACTCTTGGAAGTGGGCCGGTGGGGAAGGAAGCATAGCTTGTAGAAAAGCCTGTTCTGGGAACTAGTTTGGGTCCCTCCCCTCCACAGGGTTTCATCTCGGGACTTTTAAATGTGGAAGAGTAGTGAGGTGTCTAACCAAATAGGAGGACTCCTCCTCCGGAAGACGAGACAGAGGTTTCGTGGGACGACAAGGGTTTCTACAGAGGTTGACTCAAAAGAAAAAGAAAAGGACCCTCCTCCAAAGGAAAAGTGGGCAACCTATTACTAGGGAGAGAAGTCGACATGAACAATGTGGTGGAAATGGTGAACCATACACTGGTTGGGAGAGCCAGTGACAAATTATTTGCCTATAAAACCATAGTCTCATGGGCATAATCGGATTGGAAAGAAGAGCTGGGTTATACCCCCAAAGTCTTAGAATTAAGTCGAAATTGGTTTGCTTTCAAATTCACTCGGTCGGAGGACACAAACTGGGTGTTGGGGAGAAATTGGAGTGTAAAATCATCCCCTCTGTTGTTGAAGCCATGGAGTCCTCTTTTTGACGCCACCAAGGAAAAAATGGACAACATTCCTGTTTGGGTCCGTTTGCCAACCCTTCCTTTACAGTTCTGGGTACTGGATTATTTTTCCATTGGGAACTTTCTGGAGGAATTCCTGGAAGCAGACCTTTCCTTTGAAAAAACAAAACAAAGGAAAATTGCGAGAATATTGGTTAATCTCAATATCAGGGAAGGGTTAGGCAAAGAGATTGACCTCACTTGGGAGGGTTATACACATACACAATTATTAGATTATGAGAATGTACCTTTCAGATGATGGCATTGTCACAAGTTTGGGCACCTGGTGGAATCCTGCCACCTACCTTTAAGAACAAAAGGGGGTTTCTACTACAGATCAAAGTCAAGTCCACTTCCTTCAGAACACTGCAGAAGAAAAGAAGACCTCCCGGAACTCCCTACTACTACCCCAACAAATCTGGGGCTTTCGACAAAGGATATAGCCGAAAATAACCAGCAGGACCACATGACTATCCCCGAAAAGGCAACTAAAGGACATTTGGAGATTACAAGCTCTACTATAGAAGATCCAGCTCTATCTCCTAGATCTCTAGGTATTTCTCCTTGTCCCCTCCCCCCAATTACTGTTTTAATTAATAATTTGTCTTTAGAGGGTAAGGACTGGACGAATGCACTGAAAAACTTATCACTCAATACGGTTTCCTTAATTTCTCTCGTGGCCAGTCAGGACTTATTCTTGGACCCTCCCCTTCTGGTCACTCCTCCCCCTCCTAAGAGACTCCGCCTACTCGAAGAAAACTCCTCCTCCTTCTCACAATCGGTGGACTCCACCTCTACCCGTTATTTCTTAAGATCCCAAACCAAAGCTATAGGTGGAATTGGAAAAGAGGAGATTACCTCCTTTGACAGGGGAGGACATGTGAGAAAAAATTTCTTTTCTAAAGCTCAATCAAAGTCCAGATTGGACCTTTTGGTCGTAACTCAACAATCTATTAAAAGGGAACTTAGAGCAGTGAAGCCCCGAGGCAAGACATCTTCATGAAGATCATGCCCTTTAATTGCAGGGGTTTGGTAGGAGCCCATAAAAAAACTGCATTAAAAAGGGTGGTCTTCACTGAACACCCGGACATATTGCTTCTACAAGAGACTTTGGGAATTGGGGAGGAGGTAAAAACAAGCTTAGAGTGCTTACTCCCTGGGTGGAGGTTCACGACAGTGGATGCCTTAGGCATGTCTAGAGGTTTGGCTACTGGTTGGAATTCTCTTAAAATACAAGTTCTTAATACTTGGGGACTTGACTTAGGCATCGGGATCACTCTTCTACTCCCAACCTTAAAAGAGACAGTCCATATACTAAACATTTATGGACCTTATCTGGATAGGAAATGCTACCGGGACACCCTCCTCAGTAAATCCTTCTTCAATGATCTACTTATCCTAGGAGGGGACCTAAACCTCTCCTTAGGCCCCTCAGAAGTGTGGGCAGATAGTGCAAGATCTGACCCACTGGTGGACTACTTCAGTAACAAATTTGCACAAGCATCCCTTTCAGACCTAGACCCACTTTCCCTCAAACCTACTTGGAGGAACAACAGGACCAGAATAGTTGGAGTGGAAAAAGGACTTGATTCTTTCCTGCTAACTGACTCTCTTCTGAACAACTCTTTGACCTTAAAGCAATGGGTTGGCTTTGGAGGATTGTCTGATCATCATCCTATCTTTCTGGATCTAAGACAAGAATAAAAAAAACCAGCTAGACCCTTTAAATTCAACAAGACGTGGCTAGAAGATGATTCGTTTTTAAAGCTAATCAAGGAGCACTGGATCCCCTTCAATCAAGATTTAATACAGTCAGCAACTTTTCAGTTTATTGAAAATTTAAGAAGAATCAAAGAATTTGTAAAACCATGGGCCATACAAAAAAGAAAAAGAGAGAAAAAGGAGTTAAAATAAATCGAAATAGAGCTCAAAAATTTCTCAGATGAAGAAAAAGATCTATTGAGAACTATATAAACAAAACTCAGACTACTACACTTGGAAAAAAAGAGAATAAAGTTGCTCAAATAAATCGAAGAAACTTGAAGGTTAAAAAGAAAAGCTATTTGGCTGGAAAGTAGAGACGAAAATACAAAATTCTTTCAAGCGTATGCCAAAGGAAGGAAAAAGGTCAATACCATTTGGTTCTTAAAAGATCAATAAGGAAACTAGGAAACCTCCTTTGAAGGGATGTCACTCTTAGGGAAAAACTACTTCAAAAATATTTTTAAAGCAGACAGTCAAGCTACTATAGAGGAAGTAGTCAAAGTGGCACAATATTTCCCAAGATTTGTAGAAGAGGAAGATAATCGTCACCTGATGAGTGAAATTACAGGAAAAGAACTCCTAGAAGTTCTGCACAACTTTCAAAAGGATAAAAGTCCTGGCTTAGATGGATGGATCATAGAATTCTTCCTGGGATGCTATGAAATAATAGGAACAGATCTGATGAAATTGGTGGAGGATATAAGGATTTTAGATCACATCCCTCTGAACCTAAATGTCTCCTTCATTACAGTCATCCCGAAAATAGATACACCAGAGACTCTGGAGGAATTCAGACCCATCTCACTCTATAATTGTGCCTATAAAATCGTCTCCAAAATCATAGCTCGAAGGTTCAAAATTATCCTTTCCAAGAATATATCAGAACAACAATTTGGATTTTTGGAATGGAGACAGATACGTGAAGCTATAGGCATAACACAAGAAGGATTACATAGTATGAAGACCAGTAAACTAAAAGGGGCAGTACTAAAAATAGATCTCTCAAAAGCCTATGACAGAGTAAGCTGGTTGTATATTCGATTACTCTTGACCCACTTAGGCTTTGAAGTTCCTTTTATTTCTTGGATTATGACTTGTCTTACTATAGAATCCTTTGCAGTTCTAATAAATGGCTCAGCCTCCCCCTTTTTCACTCCTGAACGAGGGCTCAGACAATCTTTCCCCTTGTCACCACTCCTCTTTCTCCTGGTTGCAGAAGGGCTCAACAGAGCACTCACACAAAGTTCGATTGGAGGTGAACTTATAGGGATCAAAATCTCACAGAATCTATCTCTTACTCACCTCCTCTTTGTGGATGATGTATTACTCTTTAGTGGTGGGACAAGAAGGGAAGTTGAGACATTAAAATACATACTCTTACTTTTCTCCAAAGCAACAGGGATGCAAATAAATGACCGAAAATCATCAATCACCACTTCTTTGCTTTCGGAAGAAGATGTTTTAACCCACCAAAAATACTTCCCCTATGAAAGAAGGTCTTTAGAGGAAGGACTAAAGTATTTGGGTTTTAATCTAAAACCCAATGACTATAGGAAAGAAGACTAGAAGTGGCTCTTGCAAAATCTAGATAAAAGAATAAATGCTTGGAGTTACCGATGGCTGTCACGAGCAGGAAGATTGGTTTTGGTTAAATCAGTTCTAGAAGCCATCCCTACATATTGGATCTCTCTCTCTTGGGTCCCTAAAGGAATCCTGAATGCTGCAAGAAAACTCATCTCCAAGTTCCTATGGAATGGAAAATCTAAGTCACATGTAATTCCTTGGGTCCGTTGGGAGAAAGTTGCCACACCAAAGGATTTGGGTGGTCGGGGACTAAAAAATATCTTTTACTTTTCAAAAGCACTGGCAACAATAAGAGGATGGCACCTTTTTAATACCACTAGTCTTTGGACCAAAGTTATCCGATAGAAGTACATCACGCCTTTCTCCCTTGAATCCTGGATAAGAAGCCAGCCAAAATCATTAAAAGGAGCCTCGATGATTTGGAAAGCTACTGTAAAAGATTTTCCAATCATAGAAAGAAGCTTAGCTTGGAATATTGGAAATGGAAATAGACTCAAGATAGGTTTGGACCCCTGGTCAGGAAGTGATGGGAGTCATTCACTCACTGAACAATTAGTAAAGTCATTACATTCCAAGGATTTTTACTACCTAAGCTCTTTAGTGGACCCCAACCGCTCCACGCTCTAGGCTCAGGGATGGAAGGACCCTTTCAGTATGGGACTCAACAAAGAAGAATCTCGAGAAGTGGAACTCTATATCCACAGGCTTAAACTAGCACAACTCTGTCTCTCAGACTCTAAGGATGTACTAATTTGGGATGTTGCACCATCTAGATCCTATACACCCAAACTAGGTTACTTAAAGTGTCATTCAGACTTGTTATTACAGGAGCCTGTTTGGTGGTGGAAGAAACTACGGAAAGTTAAAATCCCGACAAAAAACAGACTCTTCATGTAGAATGTCCTTTGTAACAAGGTCCCGACTTGGGATAACCTTCAGAAACGAAACTTCATTGGACCTGGATGGCTCTCTCTTTGCAAAATAGATGAAGAGTCTTCTACTCATATTTTTCTAAAGTGCAGTTACATCAACAAAGTCTGGTTGGAAATTTCAAAAATGCTAAACTTTCAATGCTTATGGGAAGGAAGGAATTTGGAACATTCCTGGCAGTTGTGGTGGGAAAATAAGTTTTACAAACACCTAAAAGCGCTCCCCCTCCTAGTCATTTGGGGATTCTGGCTGGCTCGAAACTCCATTATCTTCAAAGGTGTTATTCTTCCACCAGAGATCTCGGCAGCAAACAGTGTTTCCCTTTTGCCTTCCCCCTATCTGTACCCTACTAGATCATTCACTGGTCGGACACAACAATTAGTTCTCGATAGGACCTATCCTTGGGGATTTTTCGATGGGGCCTCACAACAGACCCACTGTGGAGGGGGAGGACTCCTGTTCCTTTCTTCCTCACACTTCTTTGTCCTGACTTCAGGCCTGGGAACAAGAACAAACAATTTTGCAGAACTAATGAGCTACAAACTACTCATTGTTTTTTCCATCGAAAAAGGATGTCGGAGACTAAAAGTTTATGGGGATTCATTAAATGTTATAAATTGGATAAAAGGAACACATAGATGTTTAAACATAAGACTTGCTATATTGGTGGAAGACATAAAACAATTACAGACAAATTTTGACTTCAATGATTGCCAACATGTCTACAGGGAAAAGAATAAATAAGTGGACCAGAGGTCGAAAGAAGGGATCAACTTGGCTATGGGCCAATGGAAAATAATTTAACAACACAATGAACAACCAATAGAATATTGGCATAGCCCTTTTTTGGAACAAATCCCCAGATTTTGAAGCAACATTTTGAAGATCAAGATCTTGCACTTGATCAGCGACAAGTTTATATTCCAAGCATACAGTATGCAATGAAGAAGCCTAAATAGAACAAAGTCTACAGAAGCAGATCAGAACAACAGAAAGCAACATACAACTGTACAATGTAATTGAATACACCACTTTTAGGTGTATATACAGAATGTAATTTTGTTCCTAAAGTAATAAAATTACGCTTTTTTTTCCAAGTAAAAACAAATCAACATACATGAAATTTATATGTTTGTATTAGTGTGAACACATTGAACCCTATTTAATTCTTAATTGTGTTGTTCACAAATTATTATTCAGTCTCCCACTACTTGGGAAGGATTGTCCCAATTCTCATTGGGAGAGTTTGAAGAGGGTGGGAGTTCACAGGTATCATTGCATGTTGAAAACAATTTAGTTATATATGAAAATTTCAATGTCATTTAAATTATTAAATTAAAAGAAAAATGTCTTAAAAATATATAATTTATTGAATCTTAGGGTATGGTGGGTAATACCGTAACTCAAATGAACATGGGAATGCCATCCTCTTGTGTGGTTGATGATATTTAGGTTGGCACATCACAGGTTGGCAAAAATTAAAACTACAATTTAATGTGTTAAAATCATTTAAATTTATTTTTCAAATGTACAAATTTGAAATGTGTTATAGGGCAATGTGGAGAAGAGAGTGCATGCGAGTGTGCTTGAAGATAATGTTGAGAAGAGAGTGCGGGAAATTGGGATTGAGGAGGATGCATCCATACCTAAGAAGGATGTTTCTATTCATGATGATTCTTAAATGTATGTACATTGCACATAATTAGTGAGTTT
Source organism: Picea mariana (assembly GCA_032191745.1). Classification (NCBI taxonomy): domain Eukaryota; kingdom Viridiplantae; phylum Streptophyta; class Pinopsida; order Pinales; family Pinaceae; genus Picea; species Picea mariana. The sequence continues at coordinate 7,117 of JASDQU010214151.1, read as the reverse complement.
TATTTTGTTTTTATGCCGAAACTTTTTTATATGAGTGTTCAAGCTTATTTGTGTTGAATATGCTTATTTTTTTTACTTTTTTCAAATTTTTATTTGATCAACTTTTTAACTAAGCCTTTCCTATTCATAGAAGGGTTACTCAACTAGTTTCAATATAATTTTTCAATGCTTCGATCAATCATTTTGAAATATATAGAACTCCTATATAATCTTATCGTCATCTAAAATGGTACATTCAATCTTATTTATGTTTAGATTATGATGTAGACCTAATTTTTAACTTGAGCATTTGATTATTTGAGAATAGACTTTATCTCACATCAGAAAAGAGGAAGTTTCTAAATTTTCTTCGATTGCATTCCTTGCCTTCTTGTCCAAGAATTGCGTAATATGGAGATTTGTGTTTTTTGCATACAACGAAGTGAATTCCTTCTTGGAGTATTTTCAAACTCTTAACTAATTGCTTACTAACCACAAAAACAAACATTTGTAGATTTACAAATAAGTTGTGTACGTGCATGATCCCACTTATGTTTAGATCATGATGAAGACATATTTCAAAGAGCAATTGATTATATGCAATATGAATACATCCCATGTAGAAAGATGACATATTTAAATGTTTTTTGAAGAATGACTTAATATATGTGCATATTTGTGTTTTTTGCATGTACATGAAAGATTATATGAGAACATTTATTCCACCCAGAAAGAGGAGATAAATATTTTCTTGGAAGAATGGCTTTTAATATGGAGATTTGTGAACTTTCATAGATATAAGTATTTTCTTGGAGGATTGGCTTAATATGGAGATTTGTGAGTCCTTTAATTTGAAAGGGCATTTGATTATATGATAACATATATTCCATTGCAGAAGAGGAGATGAGTATTTTCCTGGAAGAATGGATTAATATGGATATTTGTGAACTTTCTGCATACACAAGTGAATTTATTTTCAAGGTATTATCTAACTTTGAACACTAAAATTGGTTACCAAGCACACATTTTTTCTCTTTAAAAATTTGCTAGATATGATCTTAATTTGTTTAGATCATGTAGCCAATGTTGAAAGAGCAATTTGGTTTTTATATTTTATAAAAAAAATTAATAAATTATGTGAATTTTTCAATAATAAAAAGTGTATTTAAAGATGAAATGGTCTTTAAACCTAGATTTTCAAAGTTATAATTTACATGTATATTGATCGTGCTTAGCACACAATGACCTGAATCCATCGAAGGTTAATGAAAATTGGTGCATCGGGTCACATAAGAGGATTGCATTATCTCTCTCAATGTAGTTTAAGGCATATGAGGGCCAATATTTAGCTTCTAAAATCATTTAGTGCATAGTGTAAGACTCATAAAAATAAAAATACACAATTTCAAAACACAAGACAGACAAATTTTACATCAATAGGGTAGAATACCTACTCATACTCATTAGCATTACATACATACATACATACATACATATATATGCACATACATGTGCTTCCACAATCTATTAATATAACTCTTTTTCATCTTATTCTCATATTGATCCTAGAATGCTCTTCACTTTGGCCCATCCTTTTCATCCACTTTGATCTCTTTATAACTATAAGCCAAAATTTTACCCATATGTGTCAAAAATGAACTTTTTCACCCTCAATTGTATTACAAAGTTGCTTATGAAAAGATAAATTTAAGGTTATTTTTTATCATATCTTTCATCCTTATTTTCAAGTTAAATTCTTCACAAAATTTGAAAAATTGGTTGATATGTAGGCATAAATGATTTAGGTTGGTACCAAGGTGAAATCATGGTTTGAAATATAGGTCGATGTGCTTTTTGACTAGAAATTTATTGATGTTGAAAAGTTGGATCAAAATTATAATTGAAATTTGTGTTTTATGATGGAAAACAAGTAGCAAAGTTTTGAAGAATTATATCGAAAGTTAAAAATATATTTAGTTATGTCACAATATGTTATAAAACATTGGTATCTGTATTTATTTAGTCTTGAGCTCCAGTAAAATCCGGGCCTAAGCTCTACTTAGACAAGTTATATCCAAGTGCAAAGATTGGTTAAGGTTCTAGTCCTAATCTCACATAAGGAATATAGAAATTAGATTTTAGAATTGTCAATCCAAAACTATGTAGAGCGTAAATAAAAGATTCTATATCATAGAAAATATAAATGCAAACACACAACAACCAATATATCGATGCCACCACTCATACAAGTGTATAGATGCCATATGAAATTACACAACTTAGTAATGTCACCAATAAACAAAGGTCATTATATTATTGGGTTTGTGCCCATGATTATCATAAAAGACAACAATAATATGCTACTATGGAGGAACAAAATATAGAGGTTTGTCATTTTGATCCAAAGTATGTCCCTGACTAAATTTAAATTCATAGTAGTTACAAATATGGAAAATATATAACTTTAAAATTTGAATGCTTCATTACATTTTTTCTTGTAGACATATCTGGCATATATACCTACTCGTTCATGCCCATTTGATCTCACCACTTCACCATTTTGTGAACAATCCTTTTAAATAGTTGTTTCCTCCTCCTTAATCAGTTCAAGTATTGTCGTAGTGGGGAGTACACAATCTAGGACTTTTATTTTGAAAAAACCTTTTCCAATTGCTAGATTGTACCACACTTCACTTGGATCCTTGTAAATTACAATTCAACATCAATGGCATGGGAAACCTTTCAATAAATAGTAAGGATGCATATTCACCCCTACAATATTATGTAATGCATAGTTTAATACAAAATTATAACTAATTGTATATATAAGAAAGAAATTGCAATATGTAGATGCTAAAATGCATTTCACCTTTCCTTATAAAGGAATCCATATCTCAAAATAAGTCCATCTACTACCCTCTTATACATACTCATGAAAACTAGAAAATAATCATATCCAACTATTGTACTCATATACATACTCATAGCTATGCATCCTCATAGCATGAAAATTTGTGCTCAGTCTAATCTATCAAAAACTTTAAAAACTTTAGCTTCTCAAACAAGCTAAAAATAGGAAAGTTTGGGATATTTGAAACTTTTATACATCAAAGACCGAAAATGAAATCATTCTTTAGAGATATATGCATCTCAACATCATTATCTAAACTATTAATAAAAGGAAGGATGTGAATACTAAGAAACTTGACACTCTTCCTCCTCTCAAATCAGCCATTCATATGTGTCCAGTAACAAACCATCTTTGGATAGTCCATCATCTATCACATTTGTTTATTTGAAAATATGTTGAAAAGAAATAAAATCAAAAATAAATTTAATAATTTGGATCTCTTCAAAAATTGGTCTTAGTAGAAAATTATCCAAATCACTTTCCCCCTCAATCCATTTTATCATCACTTCAAAATCACAAAAACTTGGATTTTTTTAGTAGATTTTATGATGCCCTCATAAGTGTTAATTTAAGGTCTGTAAGGTATGAAAAGTTGCTTTTACAATTACCTAATACTTCTTTAAATTTTAGTGCAAGAGTGCCTGACATTGTTATGCGGAAAATCTCTCTATGGCTAGGGTAAATCACAACAGATGAAAATGACTACAAAAATCAACTCAATTATCAAGTATGCTATATAATTGAATATGCTAGAAAGACAAGATAAAATCCTACTTCGTACAGACATTTGATGAAGTCCACCATTGAGCACTTGACCCAAAGCTATATACCTGCAACTAGTCCTCAACAACCAAGCAAAGCAAGCATATGGTGATGATAAATGATGTTATCACATTCAATAGCATAATCCATTAATAAACATGACAAATACGCCCATGGAATAATAATTCAAATATTTGCAAGATATCAATTGGACGGGAAAAGAGTATTTCTATTAATATATGATCAGCAGAAGTGAAAATGTTATAGACTTCTGTGTCGGCACGGTTTAGAACCGAGAAACTAAGTTCCTTCCAGCTGGGCATCCACCACTTCAATCCTCCACCAAAGGCAAGCTCATAGAAGAGAGACAGTGAAGTTATCAATCAATAAGGGAAGAGCTTGGGGGATGAACACTATGTTCAGACTTAAAGGACAAAGGGATGCAGACTAAATATGAAGTAAATAATTTCTCTAGTGTAACTTTGCTCTCAAAGTTGAATTCTTTCTCCTCTTTTCTAAAGTTTAAGTTGTTTGTAGCTATTAACAATTCTCATGGTTTGAGTGGCACAATATATAGGTAAGATGAATTCATCATAGAAAAAACTTTCATTTCTTGCAATCCATATCCCCCAAGCTATTGTTAATGGAGGAGCTTTCACGCTCTTGAATGCTAAATTCCCACACAAAGATTTAATACTATCCTCAATACAAGTACCCCTCCATACATTCCTATAGCCAAATATTCCTTCTAATTCCTACCAAACTTGCACATAATAGGAATAAGTTAATAACAAATGTTGAATAAACTCTTCATTCTCCTTACATAGTGAGCATATGTTGGGACCATATATGTAACGCCCCATATTTTAACCTTAGGTAGTTAGAACATTGTTGTTTACTAATCTTAATAATTAAATGTTTAGCATTTGTTTGGAGTCAATTAGACTATGTTAGACATTGATATGTGTACATCTAGACCTATTTGTATGTTACAGGATGTATTCTCATGAAAAATATAGTTATTTGATTCTTTAAACATGAAAATTAAAATGGGTAAGTTCGGTACATGTATACCAATTCAAGTTATGTTGTGAATGTATAATAGATGCAATGCATGATGTAAATAGGAATACATTTCTTAATTGAGCGTCAATGCAAATATG
>JASDQU010214150.1:20641-34162 GCA_032191745.1 Picea mariana | reverse complement strand
TCCGCATAAATGTGTCTTTTGCGTAGAATCGGGCCGTCTCCTTGGTTTTATTGTTTCACGCCATGGGATCCGGGTGGATCCTATCAAGGTCGAGGCGATTCTTAATCTCCCTCCTCCTTCTACCTTACGCCAGTTACAAAGTTTGCAACCTTGAAAGTACAACAAGATTTGTTGATATGAAAACATACAAAATAGGTCATTTGGATTAGGTGAGAGGCCATCTGTATCCACCTGGAGAATGTGTGAGGCTTCAGACAGCCCCAAAAGTGTAGAAATCACAATTATAAAACAATACAGAAAGACTTTTTGAACAAAAATGGTCACGAGGAGCCAGTTAGAATAGGTGGGTGGCCACCAATATCCATCTGGATCAATCCTCCCCCATTAGGAAGAAATGGTATCCATTGCATTGAGTTCCCCCATCAGGTGAGATAGCTTCTATTGGATTTGGCCCTGAGTGAGCCACTTGCCTTAGTGTAGGGTTTTCCCTGCTTGATAACCCGATAAAGCTAGATATGTTGCTAGCGAGTGCCCTTGACCTGTGTGTCCACTATCTGATTGGTGGATGCTTGTTCCATGCAGTTAGGGTTGAGCTCTATTGGTGTCAGCTGTTCAATGATCTTAGGGGTGTCCAATAATGGTGGGAAATATGGTTGAAGGAGGTCCACATTGAATAATAGATGCATACCAAGGAAGGGTGGAGTGTTGAGCTCAAAATCATTGTTACCCACAGCCTTGGTGATAGTGTAAGGCCCATAACGAAGTGGTCAAAGATTCTGATGGGGCCAGGTGAGACAATCCTTCTGCAAATGTAATTAGAATTTGTCGCCAACCTGAAACTGGTGTGGTACCATGTGTCTATCATTGTGTTTCTTGTACTTAGCATTGGATTTCTGCAAAATCTCCTGGACCTGTTGGCAGATGTGCTGAATCCGCTCAATGAATCTGGTGGCTTTGTCGACTGCAGACTGATTAGGGGAAGATTTTGTCTATGCGATGGCAAGAGGAAGTGAAACATCAATGGGTCCCAAGGGTTGGAATCCCAGACCCACCTGAAATGGGCTATGTCTAGTGGAACTATGGAGATATCTATTGCAACTGTGTTGGACATATGGGAGACTCTCGTCCCATGTACGGGGATGCTTAGAGTTGTACATGATCAGGATGTGCACAATGATCCAATTGATGACCTCAATTTGGCCATCGGTTTAGGGGTCGAAAGAAGTGGATTTTGTAAGCTTGGTGTCCAACAGAGACCAGAGACTCAACCAAAAGGTGATGAGGAACTTGTTGTCTCGGTTAAAGATGATGGTCTGTGGTATCCCAAAGTGCACCCAAACTCATTCGAAGAAGAGCTTGGCAGTATCAGTCACTGTGATGGTCTTCTTACAAGTTGTGAGGATGGCCATCTTCGAAAACCGATCAAAGATCACAAACACACAGTCATTTATGTGTGTGGTGGTCGGAAAACTAGACATGTAATCCACTGAGATGGACTCCCAAGACTTATTAGGAATAGGAAGAGGGGTGTATAAGCGTTGCTTCTTGATGCCCTACTTGGAAATGGCACAGGACGTGCAAGATATGATATACTTGCTGACTTCTAGTCGAAGTTTTGGCCAATAAAAATGTTTCTGAAGGGAGACCACAGTTTTCTCTACGCCAAAATGTCCTGCCACCCGACTGTAGTGGGATTCCCAAATAAGCTTCTCACGCTCACTTGTAGGAACACAGAGATGGATTAAGTGGCATAAGATTCTATCCTGAATGTTAAAATCAGTGACAATGGCACCTATACCCAAGAGATGATATGTGGTGGCAAAGTTTGGATCTTGTTGGTAAAGTTGGGGCCACTCTGATGCTTCATGTCCACAAGAATGGAGCATAGTGGTAAGTGCAGCCACAGGAGGCCGATTGAGGCAGTCAGTGACATGATTGGAGATACTTGTACTATACTTTATGTTGATATGGAAATGATGCAAGTAGGTGGACCACTTTTGATGGTGGTCGTTCTGTAATTTCCCCTATGTCTGTATGAACTGCAGAGGCTTGTGATCAGTGTTTATGTTGGCCCTTGACCAAGTTTTGAGGATCCTTGGTCATGTTTGACCTACTTTTGGGACTTTGATAGGCTGTCGAAGGCAGAACGCAAGTCAAAGTGGAGATCGCGGGTTCTCAGCCCCTTTTTAAGGCTTTTTGGGTTTTGGGATTATGTAACGGGTACGAGGATGTGGCCCATGGGTTTACCCATGTTTAGGCCCATTTTGTAATGTATAAATAGAAATCTAGACGATGTAAGTAGGAGGTGTATGTATGCTAAGTGAAAAAGTGCAAGTGTGTTATACCAAGTGCTAAGTGCAAGTGATATTTGTACATGCTTTGTGCATGTTGTGTGAGACTTGCAAGGCTAAGTGAAAGTGACTGTAAGAGATTGAGTATAAGATTTGTGATGTAACCTAGCTTAGGGAAGGAGGATCTGGCGAGGTGCACGAAGATATCCTGCCCTATGAGGATTTTGATCTTGTGGCTCTGTGCATGTAGAATATTGACAGAGGATAATAAAAGAGAAGAAGAGTTGGTGGATGTGGCCCTAGGTTGGGGGTGAACCACGTATATCCTGTGTTGTTATTCTTTGTGCGATGTATTGATGTGTTAATGTGTTTACTTTCTTAGTGCTTGGCATAGATAAATGATAGATAGATCTGTTGATGTTTTGTGCTTAATAATATGAATGAGTGCTAGATATAACCTATGTGTATGTGCTTAGTGCTCGAATATATTAGATTTGGGCAAATACTGTGATGCTCTGTAATTAGGGTTTTCTCTACGAAGTGAATACTGTGAAATATAACTGCTAAGTGCTATGTTAAGGTGTTGTAATCATATATCGGTGTCCCAACTAAGGTTTCATACGTCTGAGTCCTGCAACCATCCCTGCCTCTACCTCGGGTCAGACTTCATCTTCTTCGCAGGTGTTGTCGAAAGGGCCAGTAGTTAGGGTTTTGTTGGTGCACTCTTCAACATTGAACCCTGGGTCTTCCCTTGTGCCAACAAATGGTTCTGTTGTCGGGACCTGAAACTGTGATTGTTGGGAACTGAAGAAAAGAAAGCTCTGTGTGTAGATCTGTTGCTTTAGTGCACAGTAGTCTACTTGACTTGTGAAGCTCTATGCTAATAAGAAAATCCAAATTTCAAGAAAAGAGGTAAGATCTTAAATCTTTGTGCTTTGTTAAAGGTAAGAACAGTGAAAAGTTTTGATTGAAAAAGGTAAGATAAGTGGAAATTTTTGTTTCAAAAATATGGATCTAGGTATGTTTGATAAATTTTGTCCTAACTTGAAAAATACGGCACAACTAGATGAAAGAAGGTTTGATATGAGTAGATCTAATAGAAATAATGAAAGATATGTTATTCCTATGCATAGAAAGAATGTTTGGACTAACAAATGGATGCAGGATCCTAGAAAAAAGTTTTTTCAAGTTAGTTACTCTGACCCTAATGCGCAGTACAGGAAAGGTTGGGGATCGTTCAAAAGAAAGAGAGGAGTAACTCTTTGCTATAGTTGTAGAAGACCAAGACATCTTGCTAAGGAATGCCCTGGTAGAATACCTAGTTGTCTTTGTTGTCAAGCTATGGATAATGAAGTTTTGGATTTCCCTAGAATGATTGCTAAGGTTGAAAGAATAAATATGAGACAAGAAAACCCTAAGGAAGATCAAGAAACTAAGACCATGGTAGAACCCCCAAAAGAATCATAGAATGTATTGCTACAAATGAAAGAAACCCCAAATGATCACAAAAATATCAACTTATTAGAGATATTCAAAGAAAAAGAATGCATAGAAACAAGAATAGGAGACTTCGACATTGACTGTGTTCTAGATGAGGAAACACAGGTGAATATCATGACAGAAAGAACTTGGGAAATTTTGGGAAAGCTGGATATGATTCCTTCATTAGGAGGAATAGGATTATTTAGAGGAAAGTTGATAACCTTATGTGGAAGACTCACCCAGATATCTATGAGTGCTCATGGAACTACGACAGAGGAATATTTTGAGGTTGTTAAATTTATTGAGAACATCACCCCATTTTCTATATTACTAGGAAAAACTTGGATTGAGAAATATCAGGCCAAAAGAAAAGAAGAGGAAGTCTTATAACAAAAGAAGGAACAATTAAAAGATTTCATGACTAGGAGGATAACGCACTTGATTGAAGAACAGGAGAACAGATCAAAGCTGTTCAGAACCAGAAACTTGGATGTCGAAGTTGAACGAACACAAGAAGACTCACAGAAGAGTAGAGAACCTACGCCAGACAAAGAACAAGTATTGGCCTTAAACCCTATGAAAGACCATCAACAGTGCAAAGTTACTATGCTAGAAGGAGATAAGAATCAGAATACCAAGAAGAAGATTACAGGGAAGAAGGCTAGAAATCTCAGTAAGAAGAGAGAAAAGCTAGAAAAGTTGCAAAATGTTCTAGAAGGGACTTCACAGAAGGAAGGTTTGCAAAACTGGAACTTCACTAAGATATCAGAACAACGCAACCTGGCACTTCGCCACGATAAATAAATATAGTTGTTGAAAGAATTATAACCATTAGCCTGATGCCCCAAACGGTTAGAACAACAGTTATGTCCAGAAATATCACCATCAAACCATTGGGACCACTCCGCAACAAACAGAGCCGCATTGATGAAGGCCTCTCATCCATTGGAGAGATCCATTACATCGTTGTATACTTATTGCATCGACTGTTGAACTGAAAACACTTTTGTGAATTGTATCCTAGCCAACTCATTGCTACCGCGTTGTGTTTATTGAGATAGACACATGTTCTATTGCTTTGAGCACTCATTCATCCACTTGAGTTATATGATCTAAGAGTGCATGTTGGACGAGCTCAGCACTGCAGAGAAAGTTGTCGAAGAAGTTCTAATCGAACTTATGGCTGAGAAGGTGATGTCCGTTGGAGTTCAAGCCTCATTGACGAGAGGAGTGAAAGACTCCTCATCGACTTCTCACGGATCTGGACCAAGCATCGATATGACTTGGCGAACATGAAGTTAATCCTGACTATCCTGCCTGACTACATCCTTCCTTTGGCTGGTGCGGTGAGTCGTGACAGTGTCCCAAGAGACTTTGATTACACCATGGTTACTGTGTACCTCCCGAAGGGGGATACGTGCAATTAAAACGCAACAGGATAAGATCGCAACATTAAAATTCAATGACTTCAACCTAGGGGACTACAAGAACTACAACATGCTCACTCCTTACAAGTATTTGACTAGGATGAAGGGGAAGAACATGAAAATAATGCCCCAGCCATGGAATATGAACCTCGCGCAGTCCACCCTCTTGAATGTGATGAAGATTCCACACTTTGGAAGGAACTAGGAGGCTAACATGTGTGTTAAGATCCTGCTATCATGTTACCATGGCAACTATCAATGGCTAGACCGACACATCACAATCAATCCGACGTTGATGCATAGGATAACCAGATTGAGCATGCAGGGACTCGACCCATAAGATTTCTACCCAAGGAAGGCTACAGATCGCGCATTGGTATAGAGGATCAAAGACACATATGGCGAAGTAGAAAAGGGGACATGAGGCTACAAGGTAGCTTCCATCCAGAATGGTGTAGTGGGCATGACCTACCAGCTGATCGCAGGAAAGATCGTGAGAAAGAAGAGACCTACATAGGTCACAGGATTCGTTGTTGACCTCGCAGAAATGTGTAGAAGGACTCCAGATGAACTGGGCGAAGTACCTAGTCAACCAGATGGAATTGGATTACCGAGAAGATTAGGATTAGGGGTATGAGTTCCACTTTACCTGGCTCCTGATCCTCATAGAATTTACTGCTTGGGAAATGCCGAAAGGTGCGACCTTCCCAGAAATTAAGTTGTTCGAGCCGTTCGCTGCGAATTTCACCATGCTCTGGTACTCGAGTGATATGAGAAAACAATGGCATTTGAACGCCGTATTCCATATGTACTATCTCTAGTTGAAGAGGGATATTGGGGTTATCCCTCGCATGACGCCGAACACCCTGCACTGGTTCACAACTCTCATGAAGTTTCGTGCAGATAGACACTTCATTTATATCACTGCATGCACAGGTGAGCATAAAGAAGAGCTTCATTCATACTATAAGATCACAGAGGAGGACCTCGACGAGATAACTAAGGACTGGTCAGCAGACCTCCTTATCCTTGCTGACCCTACAGAAATGTCTAATACCGAACTAATTGGAAGATTGAAGGCCACTCACAAAGAACATGACACAACTGGAACCAACAGAAGGAAGAAGACATAAGAAGTACAAAACCTGAGTAGTGGATCAGATGCAACTGCTCTAGTATCACCTAGACGAGGAGGTGATGATGAATTAGATAGAGACGAAACCAATGGAAAAGATGATCAATAGAAGGAAGGTGAAGTAAAAATGCCTAGGGATCTTGTTGATGAGGCTTATCCCTCGAAGAAAATAAAGGTTTCCCCCACGAAACCCACCTTGAGGAAGAAATCCAGAGCTAGTAAGACCAAGTTGTAGACTGTGCTCACGCTCGATGATTTCAACTTCATCATCACAACCGTAGTAGATGCCTCACACGACGTCTTGCAGAAACATGAAGCCAATAAAGAGGAGATGTATGACAGAATCGAGGTTGAACTTAGAGGGGTACAACAGGCCCTTCAATCTAGCCACGTAGTATCCACTGCGCCCTCACCATCAGAAGCACCAGAGTTGGGAGATGAGCCTACCCAACTCTGCAGACTAGTTGATGTGACCGAAGCTCACCTTCGTCGTGCACATGAAGAAAAAAAATAGACCACAGAGGTCCTAAAGAAAGTGTAAAAAGTAGTCATAGATCAACGTCGAGCTGCACAGTAGGAGAAGGTTGCCTCCAAACAAAGTTTGAAGAGGAGAAAGCAAAAATCCAGCAAGAGAAAGAGAAGTTTCTCGCAAAGCAGCTTAGATTCAAAGAAGCAGTCAAAAGAGAACTTTGCTCTGTGACAATCTTAGAGAAAAAAGAAGAAGAACCAATAGAGCATAAAGTAGCGCAGCTTGCGGAAGCTATCCAACAACTTCAACAGAGAATCACAAATCTAGAGCTACGAACAATACCCAACACTCTACAAGATGTACAACTGCTCGAAGTGTAGTTGAGAGAATCAAGACCCTTACCATGGAATGTAAACAACTAAGTGATCCCAGTGCACAGAATTATGAGAGACTCACTGAGGATCCTGAATTGAAGGCACTAGAGTCACAACTCCAGGAGGCAAAGCAACAAGCAGAAACAATACAGACGCAGTTGAAGCCCCTGTCAACAGTCGAGAGGATGAAGCGATCCCAAGAACAATGAACTGCTCAACAACAGGTCCACACCATTCATAGCAAAGTCAGGGAAGTGACTCAGAGGCTCCAACCAATCCAGGATGAGGATTTCCAACTATTCACAGAGATTGAAGGCCGAGGAACAGAACTGGAACAAGCCCTCACTGCAGCTGAACATCACTTAGAGGGACCTGTCAATGAAGCAGTTATCCAAGAGTTCACCGAGTAAGAGGCCTTGGCACAACAACAGGTTGAAGCAGCTCAAGCCAAGATCGAGGATTTTCAAGCAGAGCTACCTAGATCAGAGTGACTCAAGACAATTCATAAGTGAGTATTGGGGGCCTTTTGTCCCTTGACCAAGTTTTGAGGATCCTTGGTCATGTTTGACCTACTTTTTGGACTTCAATAGGTTGTCGAAGGTGGAGCGCAAGTTGAAGTGAAGATCACAGGTTCTCGGCCCCTTTTTATGGATTTTTGGGTTTTTGGCTTATGTAACGGGTACGGGGATGTGACCCATGGGTTTACCCAAGTTTAGGCCCATTTTGTAATGTATAAATAGAAATCTAGGTGATGTAAGTAGGAGGTGTATGTATGATAATTGCAAAAGTACAAGTGTGTGATACCAAGTGCTAAATGCAAGTGATAGTTGTACATGATTTGTTCATGCCGTGTGAGACTTGCAAGGCTAAGTGCAAGTGACTGTAAGAGATTGAGTAGAAGCTTTGTGTTGTAACCTAGCTCGGGGAAGGAGGATCTGGCGAGGTGCGCACAGATCTCTTGTCTTATGCAGAGTATGATCTTGTGGCTTTATGCATGTGGAAGATTGACAAAAGATAATAAAAGAGAAGAAGAGTTGGTGGACTTAGCCCCAGGCTGGGGGTGAACTGCATATATCCTGTGTTGTTATGATTTGTGCGATGTATTGATGTGTTTATGTGTTTACTTTCTTAGTGCTTGGCATAGATAAATGATAGATAGATCTGTTGATGTTTTGTGCTTAATAATATGAATGAGTGCTAGATCTAACCTATGTGTATGTTCTTAGTGCTCCAATATATTATATCTGGGCGAATACTGCGATGCTCTGTAATTAGGGTTTTCTCTGCGAAGTGAATAATTTGAACTATAACTGCTAAGTGCTATGTTAAGGTGTTGTAATCATAGATCGGTGTCCCAGCTAAGGTTGCAAACATCTGAGTCCTGCAACCACCCCTGCCTCTACCTCGGGTGAGACTTCATCTGCTTCGTAGGTGTTTCTGAAAGGGTCGATATTTAGGGTTTTGTTGGTGTTCTCTTGAGCATTGAACCATGGGTCTGCCCCTGTGCCAAGGTATGATCGTCTCTATCCCCGGAATGTAATGTTTCCATTGATGACAGGATTGTACAATGGAATACATTTCCTTTTCATAGGTCGGGTATTTACGGACAACATCAGAGAGTGTCTCACTATGGTATGCCATTGGATGCCCGTGATGAGTGATAAATGCGCCTACAACATAGTTAGATGCATCAATCTCAATCTTGAATAGTTGTTGTAGATCGGGACAGGAGAGTACGAGAGCTGAGCACAAACGATGTTTCATATATTCAAATTCTCGTTGTTTCTCCTTCCCCCACATGAACTTGGCCCTACCACCACCCTTGGTCACCTGACTGAGGGCCCAGGAAATATGGGAGAATCCCAACATGAACCGTCGGTAAAAATTGGAGAGTCCTAAGAAGCTTCGAAGCTCGGTCAGTATGGTCGGGGTTGGCCAGTCATAGATGACTTGGATCTTAGCTGGATCAACATGTACCCCATGCTCATCAACAATGTAACCCAGGTATTGGACCTTGTTCATTCCAAAAGATCATTTTTTCAAGTTAGCATAAAGCTTGTGCTGTCGTAGAGTGCTCAAAACTTGCTGAATATGCCGCATGTGCTCCTCCCACGTTCTGTTGAAGATGAGGATGTCATCCAAATATACTACCACAAAGGAGTTGGTGAAGGGTCTCAATATATCATCCATCAACCTCATGAAAGTGGTTGGTGCATTTGTTAATCCAAAGGGCATGACTAGCCATTCATAGAGACCTTCCTTAGAATTGAAGGATATCTTCCAGACATCCATTGGTTCAATGGGAACTTGATGGTAGCCAAAGTTCATGTCAATATTGCTAAAGAAATTTCCCCCCTTGAGTTGGTCAAGAAGGTCATCAATCCTCAGAATGGGATAGCGGTTCCTGACTATGATTTTGTTTAAGGCTCTTTAATCAATGCAGAGTCACCAAGTCCCACCCTTTTTCTGCACCAGTACAATCGGGCTTCCACAAGGGGAGGATTTGGGTATGATGTGCCCCTTTTGAAGAAGATCTTGGATCTGATGCCTAATTTCATCATTCTCCATCAGTGAGTGTCGATAGACTGGTCCATTAGGTAGGGGTGTTTCGGGAGTCAAATCAATTGGATGCTTGACTTGAAAGTGTGTCGGTACCCCTGTAGGTGAGACGAATATGTATCTGTATTCTTCCACGATATCGTCCACTTAATTCTACTTCAAAGAGAGGTGTTGTGTAGAGGCCAAAGATGTGGCAACGACCTTCTGCTTACTGTGAGCACGGATCACAAAGAAGATGAAATTCTCGGTCTGTGAAATGACCTTACTACATTGCTTAACAGAGATTAAAGAAATAACAGTAGGCAGTGCCACCTCTGGAATCCTATACAATTGTCTACCCAAAGTAATAATAAAATTGCGGGGTCTAGACTCATACACAGCATGACGCTTCCAAAAATATGGTTGTCCTAAAAGAACATCACAAACTTCAAGGGGAGAAATATCATACATTACCTCATCTTTGAAAGTCTTGATGTCATAGGACAAACGACATTGTTGGCTGACATGGAGATATCTTCCTTGACGAAGCCAACCAATGGTCTAGGGTTGCGGGTGTAGTGTCATTGGAAGGTTCAACCTCTTGATGAACTCTTCTGAAATCATGTTCTTCTGACTACCGTTGTTGACAATGAAGTGAAGAGGAGCCCCCTTGACCAACATCTACGAGTGAAAGCGGTGTCCCCCTTCCTCTGGTTCTTCTGGTTCACTTGGCTAGACTTTGGTGGTAGCGACCATGGCACTGGGTTCAACATCGATAATATTTTTCCCTCCTTCAAGATGTGACTTGGAATTAGAATCGACCTCTGAATCAAAAGACTTCAGCTCGACCACGAGGGACTACTTGGAGAAACATTCGTCAGTGTTGTGACAAGGAATTTTATGGTACTCACAAAATTTTCCTTTGTCCTTCTTCATCTTCTCATTTCCCTTCTTGTATTGCAGCTTGGACGGATTTTCCTGAGGGTGTCCATCGCAACTTGGTCCCCTACTGTGTGGGTTGGGGTTTTCTTTGCCCTGCTTTGGCTGTGAGGGGTTTGCATATCCAAACTCTCGTCATTTCTGCTTAAATTTCTACTCGATATTGACATTGTATCTATAATTTGTGCCCAATGAGGCAATTTCTAGAAACTCCATTTATGTTTGAATGTATCTATGCAAACAACCGCGATATTTGAGCACCAGATGATGCTCAGAATATTTGATACCTAATTTGGTGTGGAGGGTATGGAAAATATTGGTGAAGTATGGTACTGTCTGGTCCCTTTCTTGACATAGGGTGGTCCATCTGGTGTACTAGTCCTCCTAGCTTCCAACAAGGTAGTATTGTTATTTAATGGTGTCTCGGAAGGAATCCCATGTAGGGTCCACCACAAAAATTTCATATTCCTCCATGGCCCTTTTCTCAGAGTAGGTATCCCACCAATCTTTAACATGGGGAACTAACTTGAGGAATGCAAAAGTGATCTTTTCCCGATCGAAAAAATTGTGGACCGAAAAATATCCTTCGAGTAGATTTAAGCATTTATCTACATCATCCACATATATCAGTCCTTCAAATAATGTAATATCAAAATTTACCTGTACCTTGAAGGGGGTTGCATGGCCACCTGAAGAATATTCTTCTCTCATGGGAAACTGTCGAAGAATCTGCATGAAGTTGTCCATCATTTCATTCCTTTGTCACGCAAGGGCTTACTCGAGAAACATTTTAATATGATCTCCCACTCCATCATATTTATTTACGTATCCCATGGGTTGTTGTCGAGTTCGACGCGACCGATTTGGTAATGGCTCGATTGGTTTGAATCCCAACTTCTTGTACCCAAACCTTGTCGGGGACATGCACAAAGAAAAATAAATAAAGAGAAGACCGCTCTGATACCACTGATCCTGATTTAGGAGAGGAACGAACTAATTATAGACTGAATACCATAAACACAAAGATATGAAGAATAACACAAATATTCAGTAAACAATATCTTCTATTAAATAATGAAATAGGATGAAACTGTAAAACTGTAGAACTGAAACTTGCTTGAATTGTGGTAGTTATATATGAGAAGAGATGTGTATTCTATGCACATACGTCTGAGAAGAATGGATTACAATGAGGCTCCATAGGCCCTTTTCATATTACTCATGAATTCCAAAACCCTAGACATCCAAAAACCTAACCCTAGAAGGTGAAACGCCAAAAGTCATGTGGGCCCTATGGGTAAGTTGGTGTAATTTGGTACCTCAACTTCCTAGGGTCATAACGTTTGCATTCGAACTTTGTTTTAGGCACGTGATAGCCCGTTGCAAAGGTCTTTCAGAGAACTACACATTTCTTCGTCAGACTCTAACTATGTCTACAGTTTGACTGTGGCGAGGAAAAAAAACAATGTTTAGGGCCTCAAAACAACCCTAAAAGTACAACAAGATGTGTTGATATGAAAACATACAAAATAGGCCAGTTGGATTAGGAGAGAGGCCACCCATATCCACCTGGAGAATGTGTGAGGATTTAGACATCCCCAGAAGTGTAGAACGCACAATTATAAAACAAGACGTGCTGAACAAAAATGGACACGAGGAGCCAGTTGGAATAGGTGGGTGGCCACCAATATCCACCTGGATCATTGGATGACTTCTCGTGGTACACCTGAGATAGAAGTGGGTTAGGCCCAAACATAATCATAAATGTGCTGCTTCCACATCTGCATAGGTTTCTTCGATTAAAGTCACCCAATCCACACAATTTGCATGAATTCAATAGTGTTAGCCCACATTGTTGTGCACATAAATCCGTTTGGAAGACTGCATTGAAATCCAAGGAGCGAATTTGTATAATTTTGTGATTTTTCTAAATGAATCATGTTAATGTTGGAGGTATGATGTTTGATGTGTTATACTGGTAATTTCTTCAACCACCACTTGTATTGTTGTGAGAGATTTCTTGGTGATAACATGGTCTTTCATGTTTTGATAGTGATTTTGTATTTATGTCTTCAATGCATTGTCATGACTATTTATGTTCATGTTCTTTTCACTAGTTGTCATATTGAAACTATAGGAAAACATCCAAAGAAGGGGGAGAGTATTTTTCTTTTTAAATTATGTTGGGGTCGCTAGTCATTACGTTGACATTTTTTAAATGGTTACATTGGAAAATGAATAATGCTAAGATTTTCATAGTTTTAATGACATTTTCTAGTATGTTTGTATGTCTACGAAATTGAAAACCATGAAACTAAGGTTTTCTTCTATCATAGGTTGGGAAGCATTGAAATGAAAATACTTTATTTGAATGTGGTTATTCAAGTTAAGGTTTTGATATGTTCTGTTTGTGAATTTGATGCATTTATTATATAGCATGTAACCTTATATTGTGTGAAATTTTTTGATGAATGTTTTTTCAAAAAAAAGTTGTTGTCACATGTTTTAATATATTTCTTTTAAGTATCATTATGAGTGATTGATTTAGATTTTTTCCAACATCGAATGCATTTTCAACGATATTTTCATTGTAGATAATGTTGTTTGACTCACATAATATGAGAAGAATGCTTATTTCCAATTTAAATTTTTTTATAATAAATATTAGATTATATTAATTACAAAATTGGTTATAACTATGTCCATATAGTAGGAGCGCATTCAATTTTGAAAACAATATTATATATATATATATATTATTTTTTTTCCAACATCGAATGCATTTTCAACGATATTTTCATTGTAGATAATGTTGTTTGACTCACATAATATGAGAAGAATGCTTATTTCCAATTTAAATTTTTTT
>JASDQU010214150.1:0-13582 GCA_032191745.1 Picea mariana | reverse complement strand
TCAAATACTTGTAAGGAGTGAGCATGTTGTAGTTCTTGCGGTCCCCTAGGTTGAAGTCACTGAATTTTAATGTTGCAATCTTATCCTGTTGCGTTTTAATTGCACGTATCCCCTTCGGGAGGTACACAATAATCATGGTGTAATCAAAGTCTCCTGGGACACTGTCACGACTCACCGTGCCAGCCAAAGGAAGGATGTAGTCAGGCAGGATAGTCAGGATTAACTTTGTGTTTGCCAAGTCATCTTGATGCTTGGTTCTTTTCTCTGCTGCAGGTCAGGATGGTCTAGATCCGCGAGAAATCGATGGGGAGGCTTGCACTCCTCTCGTCGATGAGGCTTGAACTCCAACGAACATCACCTTTTTAGCCATAAGGTCGATTAGAAATTATTCGATGACTTTCTCTACGGCGCTGAGCTTGTTCGACATGCACGCTTAGATAATATAACTCAGGTGGATGAATGAGTGCTCAAAGCAATAGAACATGTGTCGATCTCAATAAACACAGTGCGGTAGCAATGAGTTGGCTAGGATACAATTCACAAAAGTGTTTTTGGTGCAACAGTCGACGCAATAAGTAGAAAACGATGTAACAGATCTCTCCAACGGATGAGAGGCCTTCATCAATGTGGCTCTGTCCATTGCGGCACGGTCCCAATGGTATGATGGAGAGATTTATGGACATAACTATTGTTCTAACCGTTTGGGGCATTGGGCTAATGGTTATAATTATTTCAATGATTATATTTATTTGTCATGGTGAAGTGTCAGGTTTCGTTGTTCTGATATCTCAGTGAAGTTCCAGTTTTGCAAACCTTCCTTTTGTGAAGTCCCTTCTGGAACATTCTGCAACTTTTCTATCTTTTCTCTCTTCTTGCTGAGCTTTCTAGCCTTCTTCCCTGTAATCTTCTTCTTGGTATTCCTCTTTCCATTCTTATTCCTATCTCCTTCTAGCATAGTAACTTCGCGTTGTTGATGGTCTTTCATAGGGTTCAAGGCCAATACTTCTTCTTTGTCTGGGGTAGGTGCTCTACTCTTCTGTGAGTCTTCTTGTGTTCGTTCAACTTCGACATCCAAGTTTCTAGTTCTGAATAGATTTGATTTGTTCTCCTATTCTTCAATCAAGTAGGCTATCCTCCTAGTCATGAAATCTTTTAATTATTCCTTCTTTTGTTCTAAGACTTCCTCTTCTTTTCTTTTGGCCTGATATTTCTCAATCCAAGTTTTTCCTAGTAATATATAAAATGGGGTGATGTTCTCAATAAATTTAATAACCTCAAAATATTCCTCTATCATAGTTCCATGAGCACTCATAGATATCTGGGTGATTTTTCCACATAGGGTTATCAACTTTCCTCTAAATAATCCTATTCCTCCTAATGAAGGAATCATAGCAGGCTTTCCCAAAATTTCCCAAGTTCTTTCTATCATGATATTCACCTATGTTTCCTCATTCAGAACACAGTCAATGTCAAAGTCTCCTATTCTTGTTTCTATGCATTCTTTTTCTTTGAAGATCTTTGATAAGTTGATATTTTTGTGATCATTTGAGGTTTCTTTCATTTGTAGGAATACATTCTATGATTCTTTCTGGGGTTCTTCCATGGTCTTAGTTTCTTGATCTTCCTTAGGATTTTCTTGTCTCATATTCATTCTTTCAACCTTAGCAATCATTCTAGGGAAATCCAAAACTTCATTATCCATAGCTTGAAAACAAAGACAACTAAGTATTCTACCAGGGAATTCCTTAGCAAGATGTCCCAGTCTTCTACAACTATAGCAAAGAGTTACTCCTCTCTTTCTTTTGAATGATCCTCAAAAACTTCTTTCCTGTACTGTGCATTAGGGTCAAAGTAACTAACTTGCAAAAACTTCTTTCTAGGATCCTGCATCCATTTGTTAGTCCAAACATTCTTTCTATGCATAGGAATAACATATCTTTCATTACTTCTATCAAATCTACTCATATCAAACCTTCTTTCATCTAGCTATGCCCTATTTTTCAAGTTAGGACAAAATTTATCAAACATACCTAGATCCATACTTTTGAAACAAAAATTTCCACTTATCTTACCTTTTTCAATCAAAAATTTTCACTGTTCTTACCTTTAACAAAGCACAAAGCTTTAAGATCTTACCTCTTTTCTTCAAATCTGACTTTTCTTCTTAGCACAGAGCTTCACAATTCAAGTAGACTACTGCGCACTAAAGCAACAGATCTACGCACAGAGCTTTTTTTTCTTCAGTTCCCAACAATCAAAGTTTCAGGTCCCGGCAACGGAACCATTTGTTGGCACAGGGGTAGACCCAGGGTTCAATGTTGAAGAGTGTACCAACAAAACCCTAACTACTGGCCCTTTCGGAAACACCTACGAAGAAGATGAAGTCTGACCTGAGGTATAGGCAGGGGTGGTTGTAGGACTCAGAAGTATGCAACCTTAGCTGGGACACCGATCTGTGATTACAACACCTTAACAGAGCACTTAGCAGTTATAGTTCACAGTATTCACTTCGTAGAGAAAACCCTAATTACAAAGCATCACATTATTCTCCTAGATCTAATATATTTGAGCACTAAGCACATACACATAGGTTATATCTAGCACTCATTCATATTATTAAGCACAAAACATCAACAGATCTATCTATCATTTATCTATGCTAAGCACTAAGCAACTAAACACATAAACACATCAATACATCACACAAAGCATAACAACACAAGATATACGTGGTTCACCCCCAACCTGGGGCCACATCCACCAACTGTTCTTCTCTTTTATTATCTTCTATCAATATTCTACATGCACAGATCCATAAGATCAAACTCCTCATAGGGAAGGAGATCTACGTGCACCTCGCCAGTTCCTCCTTCCCCGAGCTAGGTTACAGCACAAAGCTTATACTCAATCTCTTATAGTCACTTGCACTTAGCCTTGCAAGTCTCACACAACATGCACAAAGCATGTACAAATATCACTTGCACTTAACACTTGGTATCACACACTTGCACTTTTTCACTTATCATACATACACCTCCTACTTACATCGTCTAGCTTTCTATTTATACATTACAAAATGGGCCTAAACATGGGTAAACCCATGGGCAACATCCCTGTACCTTTTAGATAAGCCCAAAACCCAAAAAGCCTTAAAAAGGGGCCAAGAACCTACGATATCCACTTTGACTTGTGCTCCACCTTCGACAGCCTGTCAAAGTCCCAAAAGTAGGTGAAACATGACCAAGGATCCTCAAAAATTGGTCAAGGGACAACATACACACTGATCACAAGCCTCTACAGTTCATACAAACATAGGGGAAATTACATAATGACCACCATCAGAAGTGGTCCACCTACTTGCAACATTTCCATATCAACATAAAGTATAAGACAAGTATCTCCAATCGTGTCGCTGACTGCCTCAATCGGCCTCCTGTGGCTGCACTTACCACTGTGCTCCATTCTTGTGGACATGAAGCATTAGAGTGGCCCCAACTTTACCAGCAAGATCCAGACTTTGCCACCACATATCATCTCTTGGGTATAGGAGCCATTGTCACTGATTTTAACATTCAGGACATAATCTTATGCCACCTAGGCCCTCTCTGTGTTCCTACAATAGAGCGTGAGAATCTTATTTTGGAATCCCACTACAGTCGGGTGGCAGGACATTTTGGCGTAGAGAAAACTGTGGTCGCCCTTCAGAAACATTTTTATTGGCCAAAACTTCGACTAGAAGTCAGCAAGTATATCATATCTTTCACGTCCTATGTCATTTCCAAGTAGGGCACCAAGAAGCAAGGCTTATACACCCCTCTTCCTATTCCTAAGAAGTCATGGGAGTCCATCTCCATGGATTACATGTCTGGTTTTTCGACCACCACGCATGTAAATGACTGTGTGTTTGTGATCTTTGATCGATTTTCGAAGATGGCCATCCTCACAACTTGTAAGAAGATCGTCACAGTGACTGATACTACCAAGCTCTTCTTCGAATGAGTTTGGGTGCACTTTGGGATACCACAGACCATCATCTCTAACCGAGACAACAGGTTCCTCATCACCTTTTGGTTGAGTCTTTGGTCTCTGTTGGACACCAAGCTCACAAAATCCCCTTCTTTCGACCCCTAAACTGATGGCCAAACTGAGGTCATCAATCGGATGATTGTGCACATTCTAAGAATGTGCAACTCTAAGCATCCTCATACATGGGACAAGAGTTACCCATATGTCCAACACATTTGCAACAGATATCTCCATAGTTCCACCAGCCATAGCCCATTTCAGGTGGGTCTGGGATTCCAACCCTTGGGACCCATTGATGTTGCACTTCCTCTTGCCACCGCACAGACAAAATCTTCCCTTGATCAGTCTACGGTCGACAAAGACACCAGATTCATTGAGCAAATTCAACACATCCGCCAACAGGTCCAGGATATTTTGCAGAAATCCAATGCTAAGTACAAGCAATGTCATGATAGACACACAGTATCACACCGGTTTCAAGTTGGTGACAAAGTCTAGTTACATTTGCAGAAGGATTGTCTCACCTGGCCCCATCAGAAGCTTTGGCCACTTCGTTATGGGCCTTACACTATCACCAAGGCTATGGGTAGCAATGCTTTTGAGCTCAACACTCCACCCTTCCTTGGTATGCATCTATTATTCCATGTGGACCTCCTTCGGCCATATTTCCCACCATTATTGGACACCTCTGAGATTGTCAAACAACTGACACCAACAGAGCTCAACCCTAACTGCATGGAACAAGCATCCACCAATTAGATAGTGGACACACAGGTCAAGGGCACTTGCCAACAACATATCCAGCTTTATCAGGTTGTCAAGGTAGGGAAAACCCTACACTAAGGCAAGTGGCTCACTCAGGGCCAAATCCAATAGAAGTTTCCTCACCTTATGGGGGAACTCAACGGAATGGATACCATTTCTTCCTAAGGGGGGAGGATTGATCCAGATGGATATTGGTGGCCACCCACCTATTCTAACTAGCTCCTCATGACCATTTTTGTTCAACACGTCTTTCTGTATTGTTTTATAATTGCTATTTCTACACTTTTGGGGTTGTCTAAAGCCTCACACATTCTCTAGGTGGATACAGATGGCCTCTCACCTAGTCCAACTGACATATTTTGTATGTTTTCATATCAACACATCTTGTTGTACTTTTAGGGTTGTTTTGAGGCCCTAAACTTTTTTTTTTTACTTGCCACAGTCAAAATGTAGACGAAGTCAAAGTCTGATGAAGAAATGTTTATTTCTCTAAAATACCTTTCCAATGGGCTATCATGCACCTAAAACGGAGGTTGTATTCACAAGTTATGACCTTAGGAAGTTGAGGTACTAAATTACACCAACTTACCCATAGGGCCCACATGACTTTTGGTGTTTCACCTTCTTGGGTTAGGTTTTTGGATGTCTAGGATTTTGGCATTCATGAGTAATATGAAAATGGCCTATGGAGCCTCATTATAATCCATTCTTCTTATATGGATGTGTGTATTAGCCACATCTCTTCTCATAGATAGCTACCACCATTCGAGCAAGTTTCAGTTCTGCAGTTTTACAATTTCAACCTATTTCATTATTTAATAGAAGATATTGTTCACTGAATATTTGTGTTATTTTTCCTATCTCTGTGTTTATGGTATTTAGTCTATAATCAGTTTGTTCCGCTCCTAAATCTGGATCATCCAATCTAGATCTAAATCTAACCTTGGGGCCATCTAAGGACTAGGGAAGTACCTACATGAGGACCCCTATTGACATTGAAAACTAGTTTTGTAAAAGCTTGAATGAATCCTATAAATACAATATTAAAGTAAGAACCAAAGTAAGAATGAATATGCATTTTTATGCTATTGGAATTTATCCTTGAGACTCCATTATTCTCATAGAATATTTCTAACATCCGTAGCAAAGACCAACCTTCTCACCTCTTGAGAAGTTGGTTATAGTTCTTATTTTCCATTTTTCTTCTTGTAAGAGGAGGAAGAGTTATACATTGGGGAAAATCAAGGCCCTCCCAAGGAGGAAGAGGGGACTCATAAGTCCCTATATTTCTCTAGGTGTTATTAACAAGAGCCTATATGTTTGTAACTATCTCTTGTTCCAATTTTTGGTTTTGTGTTGTATCCCATGCATGTTTAGTTTTGTTATTATTTCCTTTTTATTTTTATTTACTTCACTTGTTGGCCCACTAAAAAACTAATATTTTACTATAGTATCTTGCTGTCTTGACAAGATATCTAAGTGGTTGGTTTTTTTCTCACCCAAGTGGCATCCAAACAACCCTCCATTATATTTTTCATATTGAAACTTAGAAGTTGACGAAATAGGAATCCAAAATCCTCTAAGTAAAGTGTTATAACACCATAAAGCAGGGAGGTACCCATGAAGGGTCGAAGGCTGAGGTCCATTTGTTATGTGCATGTCTCCTTGAGCCACCCATCTCTTGAGAGGTTACCCAACTCATGACCCATTTATTAGGCTGAAAATCTAAATGTTGGACTTGACCGAGGTAACTTAGTTTCCAAAAAATAGGATTTTCTACCCAGGTGACGATTGTGGGTTGTAATCGCACCTTAGTTATATTTTGAACGACTATTGGGAAATATCATCAGATACTTTTGAGATATACCCCCTTCATAGAATAAAACCAAGTATGACCTAAAAGGAGATTGTAGTTGAGATTAGCATTGATTACTTATACTTCTTCGGAGGCAGTTTTACCAGCTAGTTCGATTGGTAGGGAGGGAAAGATACCATGAGTTTTGAAAAAATGTCCATCAAAGGACTTCAAGATGGTTTCTAATGTAGTAATTTGTGGAGAGCCTAATAATTTCCAACAATTCATTGACATAATGCAAGTGGCAGCACCTTCATCGATCAAGGTTCAAAAAACATTTTTGTTAAGTGAACGAACAGTGATTTGTAACACAAGTTGGTGTGAAAGGTGGGTCTCACTTTGGTCAATGTTAAAAGAGATAATGTTTGAATCTGAGGGATCAATTCCCCCAATAGATTTTAATAAATATTTTTGTTGGGTCGAACAACTCTACAATACTTCGATGGTGGACATAGCACATGGGACTTGCGTGAGATCCTTCACTATACTATAGTGTTGGGCTACTCGAGCGTTAGGGTTATGTGTCATTCAATGAAGTACCCATTTTGGGGGGTGAAAAGAGGGTTCTATACTTGGTTTCTCGAGAGTGAGAGGGCCATTGGGTGGGGTTGGAGTTGGAGAATATTTTGATGGAGGATTCTGATCCTGAGAGTCATAATTCTTAGCTCTGGTGGATAATGTCATGGATTTAACTATCAAGATATTAGCAGTTGAGGACTTGGGGTTGCCCCCATTTGGGGGTGGTTGTGTTTGCACAACTAGTTGCTATTTATGGGGGGGAATGGATTTTTTAATACTATAGGTGTAGAAGAGGATGGGCCTCGTTCAAGGTATTGATGGATTTCAGCGAGACGAGGACAATCTTTGGTGAAATGATCCTCTTTACAAATCATGCATGGATATTTGGACTTTCATTTAGGTTTACCCTCAACATTTTTTTCTTATTTCTTGGGGCCCGAATGCTCGAAATATTTTTTCTTTTTATTATTATTGTTACCCTTATTTTTTCCTCTAGATGGCTGCGGGTTTTTGGGTGCATTTGACTACACCGAATTAACCTTGGAGATTTGGGTAGGGGGATTCTTTGGAGTTCTTGTGTGGACACATGAGTTGGGATTGGTAGATTTATTTGATTGGTTGTGTTTCCCAGTCATCTGAACATATGAATTAGTATAAATAGGACTGATCATACCATCGGCATGGGGTCCAGGTGAAGGTTTGGGTGGATCATTCAATGACCAAGGATCATGGGGAATCAAGTCATATAAAATGTTGGATTGAGAATATACTAAATTGATCCAGGTGGATATCAGTGGCCACCCACCTTTTCCATCTGGCTCAAAACAATTTTCTGGCAATTTACAATTTTTAGCAGTTTAAACTTTCGGGGCCATTTTGAGGGCCTAAATGAAGGATTTTCGGGATCAAGCTTCTTAATGATAGTTGAAGGAATAATTGATCCCCCAAAATGAATCTCCTCGATGATACCTTTCCAACGGGCTATCATGTTCCTAAAATAAAGATCGTATGCAAAAGTTATGACCCCGAGAAGTTGATGTACTAACTTACCCAAACAGGGCCCACAAGACTTTTGGCGCTTCATCTCCTAGGGTTAGGTTTTTGGATGTCTAGGGTTTTGGGCATTCCTGTTTATTGTAAAAATTCTTTTAGAGCCTCATTGTAATAATCTTCTTGCGAATGCGAGTAGCCGTCACATCTCTTCTTAGAGATAAGCTGCCACCATTCTAGCGAGTCTTTCACTCTGTATTTTTACAGTCTCTGTACATTTCTTTAATTAATAGAAATAGTTTATTACTGTATATCTGTGTTTATGGTTACATCTCTGATACATTTATGTTATATTATTGAATATCTGTGATATATTTGTGCATTTCTTTATTATATCTCCACTCTCATTTCGTGCCGAAAATAATCTGGATCATAAATCTAGGTATTAGGCAGGAGAGATATCTTGTTGCTTGGTAACCGCGCCTCCCATGGTGACATCTCAAGAAATAGGTGGTAAATGAGACTTGGTAAACCAGCCATATAATATTTGGTCCGGGATTGTGGCTTTAATTAGTCGTCGGTGGCGTCTCCACTCATGAATGTGATCAGAGATATGGGTGGAGGTTGATTGGCATAACGAGGTTAAAATATTAGTATCGGTTTCATATCTAATCAGTAATTGGAAGTGTGTCAAAAAATTCCATAGCAAGGGAATTAAAGATGTCAAAAGAGTTTTGCAATAACTCTATATACCATTTTGTTGCAAAACCTGCAAGATTTTGTTGGAAAAGTCGTAGTCGGATGGAATCGTCCATCAAGGAGTTCGAAGAACACCATAGGTGGAAAGTCATCATGTGATTGTTTGGATATTCTCTAGAATTTCCATTGAACTTGGGAATATTGGAAGGAATTTTGGCAGGAATGGGGGGCCAGAAAAGGGAATGTTGTATGGGATCATTATTCAACCTTGTAAGATCAAGAAAATCTAAATTTGCCAAAAACAGGAGTTGTTTGTTGACCTGTGGAGGTGGGTTATATGGTCCTCCATATGGGTGTTGTTCTAGAGATCCTCCTCCATATGGAGGTATTCCAGGGGGGGCTCCACCATAAGGTGGTCCTCGAGGGGTCCTCCTCCATAAGGTGGTCCACCGAGAGGGCTTCCACCATAAGGTGGTCCTCTAGGAGGTCCTCCACCATAGGGTGGTACCTCATGGGGTCCTTCCCTATGGGGTTGTCCTCCAGGAGGTCCCCCACCATAGGGTGGTCCTCTTGAGGGTCCTCCTGGTTGAGTACAAATTGTAGGATTGGTGGGTTGTGGAGGTTGGTTCCATATGGTATTGGTTATTCCCGGGTAAGGGTGGCCATATAGTAGGATGTTGGTAGAGGGAATAGTCTTGCCCCATGATGGGTGTTTTCTGGTAGTTGGGGGTTTCCACCTAGTTGATTAGTTCCCCCATAGTGAATATGGCCCTGAGGCTGGGGGTTTCCTCCTAGTGAGTGGTTTCCCCCAGTCAAATAAAGGTTGGATATCGATAGTAGGAAATGCCCCTGTTAAAAAGGATCTAGAATTTGAAGGTTTCCCCACAACAATATGTTGGTCGGACATTTGTCCTGGGTACAGGGGTTGTCCCCTAGTGAAAGGCAGGCTCATAGATGTTTGTTGTCCAAGGATATCGTGGGGTTTTTCAAGGGTTTTCATAGGGTCAAACGGACCTGAAACCCTTATTGGTGGGATGTAACCTTCTGATAAATGTATCTGTTAGGTTTCCATGCTCACAATGCCTTCACAAGGTACAAGAGGTAGACGTGGGTAATCAATACCAAGTTTAGGTTCTCCAGCAGACTTTACCTGAAGGAGGGGACAAAAAGGGTCAGTCAAGGGTGGATTTGTAGGGAGTACAAATACCTATCAAAATTTATCTCCTTATGGGTGTTCAAGAAAAGGGGTAACACCACTTCCAGCTTCAGATTGGTTTTCCTCATGGAATTCCTCTCAAAGGTTATCTTCGGGTGAGTTGGGAGGTAAAAGTTTGTAATGTAGTGGAGGAAAGCCTAGAATCCTCTGATACCTACACAAATTTTGATTGACCAAGATTGAGATATGAAAATGACAGCCTTAAAGAAAAATAAAGAAAATAAGTAGCATGCTCTAAGAAAAAATCTAGAAATCAAACAAAAAAACAAATCTTGTCACCATGAGCTCACTAGTTGGTGATGAAATCCAACATCATTGGAACATGTGAGAGGGGTCAGGAATAAGTAGGTGGATTAGTTACATTGGTGGACTTCTTAACAAACTTAAACCTTGGTGCAAGATCCTCAACAGTCTATTCGTGGGTTGCCCTCCAAGGAGCCAGAGTGAGTTTGACCAACATCTAATCCAAGTACAAGGAAGACTCCCCTTCACCATCACCTTGTGTAAGAGCCCTAGATATTATGGAAACTAATGTCACCAACTCGTAGTCATCCTCTGGGTGGGTACATTCGAGCAGGATATCAAGTCTGAAATTCCTCAAGAGGAATGAGAACAAGACGACCGAAAAAATCCTCAGAGGACCCCGAATGGAATTTCAGGATTCATGATGTTTCGAGACCAAATGGAAACAACTGATTCTCAAGAAGAATCCCCAATATACTATTGTTCCACTATATTTGGTTAAACCTCGGAGGGGTAATATCCATTGCCAAGCCGCATGCGACCTCGTGTGTAACCCCTATGTGAGAGGGAGGTCCCAACTATGCCTATACGAAGGTTGTATTTAAACACTCTTTAATATGCTATGGTTTTTTTTTCATGTTCTTGGACAACTTACTTACTTATCTTAGTCTAAAGACCCTATACCTAGACTATTGTTGGTGTTCTTAGAAAAGAAAAAGTCTAGTTAATTTTATTAATGCGCGCTCGCTTTTAAATTTTTTTTGTAGTCAAAAGGTTGTGTGGAAGTGAAACTTATGATGTGAAAGGACTCGACTCCAAAAGGATGAAAAGGGATTAAATTTGAACAATTTTCCTTTCAACGAATCATATTTACCAGAGGGAGAAGAGTATATTTCTTTTTTCTTTTTATGGAAGAAAACACCTTAATGCATAATGATTCCTATGTATTCTTGAAAACAAGACAAAAGGACAATTTTTTCAACCAAACTCACAAAGTGATTTTCGAAATTCCCAACCAAGCATAAATTGTTTCAATGATATTTTAAAGCACTCCAAATGATTTTTTTTTTGTTTTTTTGTTTTTTTTGAATGAAACTAAAAAATATATATATATTCACTTTTTCTTTCAATTAGTGATGTTCTATGGATGAGTGCAAAAGGGTCAAGAAGCAATACAACAAACACACAAAAAATACTAAGGTTGTAATTAATAAAGTTTTTAATTGTTTCACTTAAAAGTCCTTGAATTTGTTGGAAACAAAAGATGTTAAGACTTATGAGGAGAAAATGAGGAAGCAAATCAAGACACTTCTCTCAAGAGGATACCGATGATATGTATGGCTAGGTAAAGTATCTCAGAAAGATATTCCTCAATCAAGCAAGTCTAGTAAATAATAGGTATATGTCACACCAAAAAGAAGGAAGACAAACCAAAACTTGAAGAGAAAGAAAGATGAAATATTGGGAAAGACTTTGAGACAGGTCTGAAGTGTTGAAGGAGATCAAGAGAAAGGGATCTGGGTGATTGTTTTGGAGAATAGCTCTCCAAAACTGGACTTTGGAAGGTTGGTCTCTCCCTTAATAGGGAGACAGAGCAACTAGGTCGCGACCAATTGCAGGTGACATGGTGTCAAAAGGGGTTGGTTGCTCTTGGTTAGGTATAGGGAGGAGTTGGTCATTGATTTAACAAAGGGAAGGGGTGATCGAAGGGTCTTTGGTTGCTCTGTGTTTACTAGGGTGGTGAGACCGAAGCCAGTAGGTGTAAAAATAGTAGATACTGGATTGGATCTATCAGATTCAATGCGGAGGTTCTTTCAACTAGACTGAGAAGAGAGTGAAACAAGGGTTGGGAATCAAATCAATACACTTAAGTGGGTAAAGATCTTATAAAGAAAACTCATAAATAAGGAAGAGAAGCACATAAGGGGAAATTTCCCCAGTATGGTCGCATGTCTATTGTAGGGATTTTGAGCCCTGCAAGAACTCAGATCCCTTAGGTTCTTCCTATACCTAAGACAAAAATAGAAGTACAAGATACAGAGTTTCCTAGATCTGATCTATATGAAAAGTAACTGAGGGAGAGTGACAAAGGATCATACCTTGTTTTCGATGGTTCTCCTTGCATGCTCCTGGTTGGCCTTTCATTCCACAATTGTTCCTACTCCAAATGATACATATATACACACAAGGGAACAAGATACCTTCCAAATATCAAAGAAATAATATAGACATAAGATCTACTAACAAGTCATATCTCACAACATTATTAGATCTATGCAAATGGGAATTTATGAACAAATAACTAATCATATAGAGGGAAACACTTAGTACTCTTTCTATTAAAACACCATAATAGAAATATAGCTTACATATGAAGTAGTTGATGAACAGAACTCTCTCCAAGATCTTTTCCCAAGCCTTGAGTCCAAGCCACCAGTATAAGTTTGCTAATATTTTCTTCTTCGTCCTCATGGGAAATGGCTTAGTTCTTATAGCACTTTATGTATAAGACCAAAGGGTAAGTAGGATAAGATATTCGAGCTCCCAATAGTAGCCTTCTCATGACTAGACCCCAATAAATTAGAGGAGGATCTCATCCAACTACAACCAAGTCCAAAAATGGAGCTTCTAGGCATGGTTGTGAGAAGTACACATAGACAGAGCGATCGGTCGCCCCAAGGAATACTAGGGAGAGTGACCAACCCCTTCTATTTCCCCCTTAAGGAAGGTCAAGGGATACCAAAGGGAAATTGAGCTAGAAACTGAGGGAGAAAGGGATGCAAATGGTTGTTTTGAGTGTGTGACCTCAAGGGGATGATGTCCCAAGGGATAGGGGGTTAGTAACTCTATAACACCTTGGTTTACAGCCAATTGGTGATTAATGTTGTTGAATATAAGTTCTCTTTTCTATGGTTTACTTTGGTTGTATATTTATTTATGATGTGTGTTAATTATTATCTCTGAGATGTGTATTTACTGTTGGATTACTTAGAAAGCACCATCAAAAGAATTTATCCTTCCTTGCATTTTGACCTTCTTTTCTTCACTTTCCTCAGAATTTCGGCTTAGATATCATTTGTATACCTCAGAAACCTATAGATATTCAATATGCTCAAGTGTTTTTCAAATAAGAGAGCCTTGCCTCTTATTTATACTCTCCAAGTAGCTTCCTTAAAAACATCTTCTAGGTCACTTGGCCCCACTTTCCTTATTTTAGGGTTGGGTCCACTTCTAATTTCTCCATTAAAATTATTATTGAAATAATTCAT
>JASDQU010214148.1:0-12992 GCA_032191745.1 Picea mariana | reverse complement strand
CACATATTGATGCAGATACATCACAAATTTATATAAGAATCCATATTTGCATTGACGCTCAATTAAGAAATGTATTCCTATTCACATCATGCATTGCATCTATTATACATTCATAGCATAACTTGAATTGGTATACATGTAGCGAACTTACCCATTTTAATTTTCATGTTTAAATAAT
This sequence comes from Picea mariana, assembly GCA_032191745.1. Taxonomy (NCBI): domain Eukaryota; kingdom Viridiplantae; phylum Streptophyta; class Pinopsida; order Pinales; family Pinaceae; genus Picea; species Picea mariana. Next base: position 12,814 of record JASDQU010214148.1, on the reverse strand, counting down.
CAAACAACTATCTTTGTCATGAGCATATATCATGTAACATACAATAGGTCTAGAGGTACACATCTCAATGTCTAACAAATTCTAACTGACTCCAAACAAATGCTAAACCTTGAATTATTAAGATTAGTAAACAACAATGTTCTAACTACCTAAGGTCAAAATATGGGGTGTTACAAATTTAAAGTCAACAATAAACTAATACAAAGTCAAAAACAAACTCATTTCTATAGTCTCAGGCCTTTGGCAGGGACAAATAATGAAGAAAGACATAAAGCTAAAAGAATCATGGATTAGAAAAATATTTCACAGAACTGAAATGGTTGTTAAGGAGAGAAAGAAAGTTTATGAAAAAAGAGGGGAATAAAATGAGAAAAAAATAAATAAATTGAATTAAAATGAGATGAAAAGAAATGAAAAATTGAATTAAATTGAATTAAATTGAATTAAATTGAATTAAATATGGAATAAAAAGAATTGAAAATTTATGTGATAGAAGTAAGTGGGGAAGTTTTGAAAAAAGAGGAGGGGAGGTCGAGGGATAAAAAGGGGGGAAAACACAGGGTCTTCATTCATTGAACCTATGACATAGCACCTTCGTTCATGGGATATTAAAGAATACCCTTATTTTCACTAGATATTGATAAATACCTAAGAAAATTATTTTGTTGAACCCCCCTCCAAATACATAGTTCCAATAAAAGAAACCCCTATTTTTACTAGATACCCCTTTCTATACCCCCCCATACCTATAAACCCCCCAATACCCCACATCCCCCTCCAATACCTACAATATATTGACTTTTTTTTTCACAATTAAAAAAACCCCTTTATGAATGAACGTGATAAGATATTGGTCTACAAGGTGAATCCCCGTGGGGAAAAAGAGGCGAGGATAGGAGGTGGAAGAATGTGGAAGGAGAGGAAAAGAGGAGGGGAGGGTACGAACTAGACCATACAATTTTTGGAAAGATTGGGGCCTGAGTTTAGGGAGGAAAATTAATGGTCAAGATGATGAATGGTGGGTTTCCAGGATTGGCTCAACTTGTAACCATCTTCGCGGTTGAAGTTGTTAGGGTGTTTTTCGATTTTCAGAGCTTCATGAATGAGTTGGAAGGAGTAATACGGGGCAAAGGATAATATTTTGGTTTGGTCAAAGTAGATGAGGTGTTTGGACTTGTGGGCGGTATCAACTATATGTTTTTTTATCCAAGCTTCAAAGGTTCTGCTAGTTTGACCTATGTAAGATTTTTCGCATGAGCAAGGAATTTGGTAAACACCTGAGCCAAGCATTGGGTCGATTTTATCTTTAGTTGATCTGAATCCATAGCCCTTAGTTCCTTTCATCTCAAACCGAAATGTTGATTTGGATTTGTAGATGACCCATTTGTCATATGGCCTCATGACGAGACAAACCTTACCTCCTTTCTCAACCATCTTAATAGCTTATCCCCACACATCCAATTCATTATGGAGATCCAAAAAGACAACTCCCTCTTCTTCATAGATGTTCTCGTTAATAGTCTTCTTGATGGCTCCGCCTCCCACCAAGTCTATCGGAAGAAAACTCACACTGACATATACCTCAATGCCAATTCTCACCATCATCCAAGTCCAATCGCTCTCAATTTAAATAACAAAACTCAAAGAAGTAATAACAAATAAAGGACACTCTACTAATCATTTCGATTTCCATGCACCTTATATATTTCTCTCAAGCACTCAATGGTACTATACTTCTATTGTAAAAGAAACCTAATGGAGTGGTATTGATTCCATTGTTAGAGTAGATCCAACTTAACCCCAAATTTATTAAACATCCAAAGGATAAAACAAATCAATGTAGAAAGTTGTCATTGCTTAAAGGATTCAAGGTTAAGATGATATTGTAAAAGAAACTTAATGGAGCAGTATTGATTCAATTAGTAACATAGATCCATTTAAACCCCATATCTATTAAGCCCCTAAAAGGTTAAAAAAATCCAAGTACAAACTTCTTAGTGATGAGGCTGAGGTGACTCTATGCTAGTTTATTTATTTAGTTATAATAAATGGTTGATTTTTTATGGCATTTGATATCAAATATAATTTTTTTTAACATCTATGTTTTATTTTATTATTGTTTACATGTTATGCGGCACAGCTCTTCCACTCTAGGCTACAAAGTGCACCTCACTTCCCTTAGTGCAATCACTAGCATAAATTAATCTCAACTCCATATTTTTTTTTTTGTTTTAAAACTGAAACTGAGAAATTTATATTATCAAAAGTTGTAGCTATGCTAGACAATGCAAATATGTCACACTGGTTGTCCAAAATTTTAAGTGAGATAGACATTTCCTTGTGTACAAAATATTAGTTGGAAAAATTCCTAGTACTTCCTACAACTATAGATTTTGAAGTAAACACATAGAATTCTAATAACTTTAAGAAACATGAAACTGCGCGGAAAATGTGGTAGCTAGTAGCCTCTTCCAATCCTGCATTTGTTGGGATAGAAACTTGCTTCTCGATCTCCATGCCCTCAACTAGTTGGTGCATGGTGTCCTCTTCCTTTAAGTCCCCATAGTCCGATTTCACTGACATTTGTTGGTTGGAGGCCCATGATTGTGCGTCTTTGCACAAATTGACTACCATTTTCCTTAATAGACTGCATTTATCTTACATGGTAGCAATTTAATGTTTATGTTGCACCACAATACCCATAATTGATGCGAATTGAGAAATGGATTGACGCTCATTGTCATGAACTTTTGAGGTGATCAGAAATAGGGAGGTACTATTGCACTGAATCATTTCTTCATGGGTTCAAAAATTCTCCTAATTTCTTGCAACTCCCTAAAATCCAAAAGACCAAAATACCAAACTAGGGCCATATATGAATTGATAACCTAAGACCAGAGAAACCAACAAGCCCAGAGAACCACCCTTGGTACTCTCTCAAATTGAAAAGTAGCAAAAAGCCCTAAACACAACGCCAAACTCACCAAGGAAACAATACACCAAGTCCAACATCTAAATACAAATTGATTACCTGGAACAGGGTTAACCAACAAGTCCATGAAACTTCCACCAGAGTTCCCCCAAATTAACTATGAGTAATGGAACTTAGAAGCCCTGGACATAAGATCAAATAAACCAAAGAGACAATCCACATAAATTGAATGTAACTACTCAATAAACATTTGATATTTCAAGCAAGGAAGACAAAGGCCCAATTTAGATGGAAATTGAAAGGGATTCAAAAGCCCCACCCCCCAACACAAATGAAACTAAAAAAAACAACCCATCTAAATTTCTTCTAGAGCTCAGATTCACCAAACCAGGAATGTGTGCTACTAGACTTAAAACATCTCTTACTAGACAATGATCATCAAGTTGAAACAAGTTTCCACCTCCCCTGTACTACCTTCCTCGACAAGTCTCCATAATTCCATATCGTTAGTGATAAATTCCAATCGATGGTTCAAATTCTAGCTTTGCCATGAATTTGAGCATGCGAGGGGGAAGCTCTAGTCTCATCAAGTTATTTGCCTCGTGTTGGAAATGAGGCCAGAATGTGCATGAAATGTGTAACATTAACGGGATGGTACTTGCCTTTGGGTTCATGGTTGTTTGATTGAGGTATAACTCGATGACTTGCTGAGCCATTGATCCTTAACACCCCCACTTTTAAAGATGTGGCCTCGTTTGCAAGTGAATCGACTTGTTGATTGTTTTCCTCTAGAACTTGATAAAAAGATATATTTTGAAAACCACTCACCTCTTTTTGAGCTCGAACCAATATATATGCAAGCTTGTAATCAACTGAATATGTTTTTAAGACCACTAGATTTATAATTTTGCTTGAATCTTCCACTACCATCATAGATTGAATTCGAGAGCCTAAAGCCATGTACAAACCTTGTAATAGGGCATATGCTTGAGCTTGGGTGTTGGAGGAAGTTCCCAATCCCCATGCATAGGTTAATTCCATTTTTCCTATGGGATCCATGAGGATCAACCATGCGCCTGCCATCCCCTCAACTCCATATATATTAAGCATTGATAGGTATTAAAAAAAACAAAGCACAAACCTCTCATTGCTTAACATTTTTGGAGTTAAGATGGATTATTGGTAGTTTACTTATTTATTATTTTATAATGATGAAGATGATGAAGTTCATTTTCCGATAATACTAGTAAGATCTATCAGAGAAATATAGGGAATAACAATAAATATCTTCAATTTTTCATTTTTATGTTTGAGTAGGGTGGAAATGAAAATACAAGGTCATTATGGTTTTCATAAGTTAGGAGGTCCTTAAAAGCAATTAAGGGAGTGAGTTAGTAAGTGGACGAACTCAACTTTTTTGGTGAATTCATTTTTTCCTTGTGAGACAAAGTTCCACCTTGATCCATCAGTTTTTTTCCAAATTCTAGCGATCTTGGTCATCTTAAATTTGCTCTGGACCTTGGAGGACAATGTTCCCATCAATCAAGTAGAACTTTAACTTGTAACAAAATTCCTACGAGATTTAGAAAAGAATTTCCATTGGAAAAAGGTTAAATTTATCTACTTATTAACTTACTCCATAATTAAGTTACAACACTTAGTATTTTCTTTATGGTGTAGTTTCATCCTATTACTCTACATATTATCTACGACTTCTTTTTGAATTTTTATTTTTCCTTATTATATTTAACTTAAACCTTCTTAACCTCATTAGCTTGTATCCCTATTTATATATAAGCGCTTCATCCCCTATAGAATAATGGTTAAAAGATTCAACTAAAATACATTTGATAAAAATCTTATACACAGGGTAATTAAAATTTATCTTTTTTCCAAGGAAAAAAGCGTAATTTTATTTCATCGGATGTGAACAAAATTACATTATGCATATACACTTTCATTGATCTGGATTATTTTTGAGAACAAAATGAAAGCAAATATACTACAATGAAATACACATAAATATTGCCAAAAACAGAGAAATACAATAATACACGATTTCTATTAATGAAAGAAATGTACAGAGATTGTAAAAATACAGAGTGAAATACTCGCTAGAATGGTGGCAGCTTATCTCTGAGAAGAGATGTGATGATTACTCGCATTCGCAAGAAGATGATTGTTACAATGAGGCTCCAAAGGCCTTTTTAACATAAGTAAAATCCAAAACCCTAACCCTGGAAGATGAAAAGCCAAAAGGTTTGCGGGCCACGATGGGGGTAGTTGATACGTCAACTTCCCGAGGGCATAACTTTTGCATACGATCTCTGTTTGGGGCACTCGATACACCGTTGGAAAGCTCTAACCAAGAAGAACAATTTTTGACTAATCCAAATAAGTGCTTTGGAAATCACCTGGACCCCGAATCCCCAAAAAACGTCGTTTAGGGCCTCAAAACGACCCCGGAAGTTTGGAACCAAAAAAACTGCCAAAAAACTACCAAGGTGGAAAACTGTTTTTCGAGCCAGTGGAATAGGTGGGTGGCCACCGATATCCACCTGGATCATTCATAGTGTATTCCTGGTCCATTGTTGAGTCTATAAACTAGTTGCTACTAATGTAGCTCAAAACATTTTGCATATACATTATTCAAAGTGTATTCCTGGTCCATTTTTGAGTCTGTATACTAGTTGCTACTAATGTGGCTCATAAAATCCTTGATAAGGGACTGTAGCATTATATAGTCTATGTGGACTTTACATACTTTGTTGCTTGAAACAAAAAGCTTCTTTTAGCAGGTTGTATATAATTTGTCTTTTGTAGTCATTCCAACAAAGGTTGATGTAGATATCCCTGCACATCTTCATTATGTACTTCTGTTACTTTCCATTGGCCCAAAAGCCAAATGAAACCCCTCTTTTGACCTCTTGTACGCTTCCTTATTCCTTTCCCTGCAAACATGTCGACAAGTAAGAGAATCAAACGAGTTATGTAAGAAATTGATGTCTTCCACTATAGTAGCAAGTCTAGTGTTTATACATCTTCGAGTGTCTCTTATCCAGTTAATGACATTCATGGAATCTCCAAAAAAATGTAAAGAGTGACAATCCTTTTCAATGGTGAAAGCAATGAGGAGTTTAAGGCTCATCAGTTTAGCATAATTGTTTGTTCCCATCCCTAAGCCAAAGGTCAAGGAAAAGTAGTGAGAATCTGATAAAAAGAGAATCCCTCCTCCTCTGCAAGTATTGTTTTGGGATGCACCATCGAAGAAACCCTAGGGTTTTGTTTTGTCAATATCTTCCTCTTGAAACTGTCTAGTCTTGACTCTTTCTACCGGAGTGGAGAGAGAATAAAATATGGCTATACACTTTGCCGCTGTAATCTTTGGAACCGATGACACTCCTTTAAAAATAAGGGAGTTTCGGGCTAACCAAACACATAAAATTATCAAAAGTGGTAAGGCTCTGAGACCCCTGTAGATTATAGGTGACCACCAATCATGCCATGCTTGTTCTAAAGAAGGGTCAATCCAGTTGCAACGAAGGTCTAAGAGTCTCGACACTTCACTCTAAACTTCTATGATGAATCGACACTCCAAGAAAATATGAATAGTTGTTTCTCCTTCAGATTTACAGAGTGAGCACCAACCTAGGCCATAATTATTTCTCTTCTGTAGAATTTCCCAGGTCAGCACTTTGTTTGATAAGACATTCCACATGAATAATCTTGTTTTGGTTGGATAATTCAACTTCCAAAGCTTTTTCCACCACCAGACTGGCTCTCGTTGGTACAAGTCTAAGTTTAATTTAATATAACCCATCTTGGGTGTGTAGATCCCTGAAGGAGCCGTGTCCCAAATAAGTTCATCCTCACGATCCCTGCGCCTAATCTATGATCTTTTTAAATTTGTTATATACCTTTCCAGCTCTATAACTTCCTCATCTTCTAAACCCAGCGAAATTGTCAGCTTCCATCCTCGAGACCAGTTGGTCGTAAGTCTCGGCTCTGCGAGTTTATTTAATGTATCAAACCCACTTGATATCAAATGATTGATAAGTTGTTCAGAGAGTATGTGTTGTCCCTCACAACTTGGCCAAGGATCTATGCCCAGTCTAAAACGTTGACCATTCCCTATCTTTCAGGCAAGCCCGTCTCCAATGACCGGGAAAGATTTGATAACCGCCTTCCAAATCACCGAGGCACCTTTCAAAGATTTTTGTGGAATCTCGATCCAACTCTCCAAGGGAACCGTCTCTATATATTTTTGCACCACTACCCTAGTCCATAGACTGGAAGAGTTTAGAAGTCGCCAACCTCCTTTTTCCGCCAATGCTTTGGAAAAGAGAAACATATTTTTCAAGCCCCATCCTCCAAGAGCCTTGGGAACAATGATCCTTTCCCAACGAACCCAAGAAGTCACATGTGATTCTTTCTTACCACTCCAAAGAAATCTGAAGGTAAGTTTTCTTGCAGCTTCAAAAATTCCTTTTGGGATCCAAGAGAGTGACATCCATTAGACTGGGATTGCTTCCAGTACTGTCTTGACTAGAACAAGTCTGCCTGCACGTGAAATCCACCTATGGCTCCAAGTGTTTGATATTTTATCCAATTTCTTCAGGAGCCACTTCCAGTCTTCCTTTCTATAGTCGTTTGGTTTTAAATAGAACCCTAGACATTTCAATCCATTGTCTAGCTTCTTTTCCTCAAAAGGGAAGAAATGCCTAAAGACAAGACGTTCTTCTTCATTGAGTAAATTTGTTGTAAGGGACGATTTTCCTTCCTTAATTTTCATGCCAGTTGCTTTGGAAAAAAGATTTAGTATATTCTTTAAAGTTTTTGTATCCCTTTTGGATCCCACACTGAAAATTAACACATCATCTATGAAGAATAGATGAGTAAGTTGCAAAGCTTGTGTAACTTTGATTCTAGATAAGGATCCTAACCTTTTTGCTTCCAAGATTGCTTTGTTAAGTCCTTCAACGACTAAGAGGAAAAGTAGTGGTGAGAGAGGGCAACCTTGCCTTAAGCCTCTTTCTGAAGGAAAAAAAGGTGAGGCAAATCCATTAATAAGCATTGCAAAGGAAACTATTGTGAGACAGTTCATGACCCATTTGATGAAGGGAACTACAAACCCCAAGTGTGTTAGCAATAGACGAATAAAAAACCAACTTACTCGGTCATAAGCTTTGGAGAGATCAATTTTTAGCACTGCACTTTTCAATTTTCTAGATTTCATACTGTGAAGTCCTTCTTGTGCTACCCTGATTGCTTCATGAATTTGTCTACCTTCCAAGAAACCAAACTACTCACCCGAGATTCTTTTTGAGAGTATTCTTTTCACCCTTCTTGCTATAACTTTTGAAACAATTTTATAGACACAGTTACAAAGGGAAATTGGACGAAAATCGTCCAAGGACATCGGATTGTCCGTTTTTGGAATTAAAGCTATGAAGGTGGAGTTTAAGCTTTGAGGGATTTGCCCTGTAACTCTAGTGTCCTCTACCAATTTTAGCAAATCCTATCTCATAAGCTCATACAAACCTAGAAAGAATTCAATAGTCCAACCATCTGGACCTGGGGCTTTTGTCTTTTTGAAATCTGTGTAGGACTTCTTTCAATTCTTCTTATGCTACTTCTTCCATTAATAATCTATTATCTTCTTCATCAACAAATATTGGAAAAAGTTGGGCCATGAAAACCACTTCTTCTATAGTTGCTTGGTTTTCTGCTTTAAAGAGCTCTTGAAAGTGATTTTCCCCAGTCTTGAAATTCCCTCAAAGGAGTTCTCCAGATTTCCTTCCTAGTCTCTTAGTTGCCAAACGGTATTGGCACTCCTCCTACCTTTAGCAAAAGCTTGGAAAAACTTTGTATTCTCATCTCCACTTGCCAACCAGGTAGCTCTGTTTTTCAATCTCCACGATTCTTCCTTTTCCTTGAGTAATTTATTTCTCCTATTCTCTAATCGAAGTAGTGAAATCTTGGACTCAAGTGTAGTGTATCCCCCCCCTTCTTCTTCAGAGAAACTTTGTAGCTCAGACTCAATTTCTTTTAGTTCCTTGTCTTCATTTTGACTTTTTTGATAAGCCCAAGGCTTTACTTTCACTTTGATCCTTTTTAGGTTTTCAACAAAGTGAAAGGTTGTCGAATGGTGGCTATCCAAATGAAAGGGTATCCAATTCTCTTTTACAAGATTAATGAAAGATTCATCCTCTAGACATGTCTTGTTGAATTTGAAAGGACTAGCTGGCTTTTTTTGACCTTGTCTGAACTCAAAGAAGATCGGGTAATGGTAAGAGATACCCCTGCTGCCAATCCACTGTTTCATTGTCAATTTCTTTTCCAAAAAAGAGTCAGCTATCAAAAACCAGTCCAGCCTTTTAGCTAGTTCGTCCTCCCCCACCCTATTGTTTCTCCATGTTGGTTTGAGCAAGGTGGGTTCAAGATCAATTAGTTTGCATTCTGCAAGTTTTTGACCAAAGTAACCTGCCAATGGATCAACTCTAGCATGCAAAACCCATAGTTTAGAAAGTCCCAGGGAAAAATTTAAATCTCCCCTAAGATAATTGAGTGGTCTTTCAAAAAAGACTTATTGAAGAGAGTGTCCTAAAAAGGGATTTTGTTCTGATAAGGGCCATAGACGTTTAGAATGTGTAGATCTTCCCTTATCTTTGATACCAAAATAGTAATGCCTAGCCCAGAATCCATACCCCAGACATTTGAGACTTGTATAGTTTGAGTATTCCATCCTATCGCTAAGCCCCCAGATCTTCCCAGGGCGTCTAAAGTTTCAAACTCCCATCGAGGAAGTGACAATTCCAATCTAGTTTTTAGCTCCCCCCCTTCCCCCAAAGTTTCTTGTAACAACAAAACATCAGGGTGTTCAGAGCAAATCACCCTTTTAGAAGCTGGTTTTTTAAGGGGGCCAGCCAAACCCTTGCAGTTGAAGGACATGCACTTCATCTAGAACCCTTTCCCCGGGTCTGCACTGCTCTAAGCGCCCGTTCAATTGACTGTTGCTTCCCCACAAGGAGGTCAATTCTAGCTTTGGTTTGTGCTTTTGAAATCAATGATTTCTTTCCTCGGCCACCTCTATCCAACGTCGAAATCACTTCCTTGCCCAAACCTTCCGAGGGAGCGGTTTTCTTCTGGGATCTAAGAAAATAGCAGATAGACGAGTTTTCAGAGGATGTCGATGAGGATTCATCCTCGGCGCTGTAGAGCCTTTTTGGATTTGGGGGATCTATCGACGATAAATCCATCTCAGAAGAATCCGAATGTCTGGAGGTGAACTGTGTGGGACTGGTGTCGAGGGACATGTTTTTGAGAGCCTCCAACCACTCATTGCCATCTAAAGTTAAATTTTTAATTAAAATAATAATTGGAGGAGAGAGAGGTAAAGGATTACCCAAGATCAAGTTCCTTGTGTTTTCCGTCCCAGACTTGATAATGCTTAAAACCTCGGGCCCTTCTATTGCTTTGTTGCCCCTTTCAGGAGGGGATTCTTGATGTTCCTGCAAAGAGACGCCTTGTTCTACAGTTTTAGACCGCCTAAGCTTCGTTGGGTCCTGGACTTCATCACTAGAAGCCCCTGTATGGCTTCTCTCCTCCTCCTGTAAAATTCTTTTTCCTTTTTTCGCTTTTGAGATCCTTTCCTCTGGTTCTTAACGACAAGTGACCATATTGATGGCATCTTCGACATCTGAAGGGAACATTTTCATAGTCCAAGCTCTGGGTATGGGTGTAGCTTCCCCATCTCAGATCGACTTCTTCTCCTAGCCCTTCTCTAACATTCAAATTGACTAAGATCCTTGCCACTTTTCTCTGTTTAGTTTCTTCAAAGGTCATATCTGCTTCTAAGAAATCCCCCAAGAAATTTCCTATCTCTTTAAGTGTTCCAAAGACCAAAAATGTAAAGGCAAGGCCAAAAGGCGGACCCAGACCGGAAATTTGTCCCATTTCTCTCTATTGGCATGAAAAAGGGGACTCCATGGCTTTAAAAGTAGTGGTGAATTGTTAACACTCCAAGTTTTGCCCAGAACTCATTTTGCATGATCTGGTTGCAAAAAGTTAAAAGCAAACCAGTTCCTATTTAGTTTGATGATCTTTGGAGCGTAACCAAGATGGTCCTTCCATGCGAAATGCACCCAATTGATCACAATTTTGAGAACAAAAGTTCTTCCACTTGCTCTTCCTACAAGAGTTTGGTTTGCCATTTGAATAACTTGACTTAGACCCACATCCTCCCCGAGAACCAGGCTCCCCAGATTTCCTTTAGTTTTTAAACTTTTCCTCTTTTGTCTCTATCCTTCACCTGTCCTTCTCCTCTGATCACAAAAACCTTCGACATAAGCTATAGTCCTCTGAGCAGTCTGAGCAGTTCCACCTTTCTCCTTAGATCGGTCAAAACCCTGATGTTGTTCTATGTTTAGGAAAGCCGAAATAAAGTCTTTTGTGGTTGTAGACTTTGCTAATTCCTCTTGTGCGCCCAAGAGCTATGAACTGAAACCCTTTGCACTGCACTGATCTACCTCTGATAAAAACTTTGACCCATGACACTTTGCTCCGCTTCTAAGGCCCTCCTGACTGGAACAGGGCGATGAAAAGATAAAACCGCTTTCTGACTGGGAAATCCAGTCGAAATCAAGATCTTCTTGAGGGCTAAGGGATGGTGGTAAACCTCCTTCTGTGAGCAACGACTCATATGACAAAAGCTCCGGAAATGCCCCAAAACAACCTTCAAAACCCTCTTCACCCAAATAAGACTGAAAGAGTGTATGCGAAAGTGACTTACCAGGGGGTGGGGGACTTTCCTTGACAAAAACCAGGAGCTGTTGTGCCAGTCTGCTTGTCTCCACCTTCTCATCCACCCGATCCCCAAAACTTCCACTTGTCTCCAACCACAACTCATCCCTGTCCAGCTCGTCACCCAAGGTGGCCACGTGTTCTGACTGCCCCTCCATTTAGGTCCCCCAAAGCTCCACTACCACCATACTCCGTGATTGCCAAGAAAAAAAGACCACATAAAATGCCGCAGATAAACAACCCTTCTAACCCCAACCACAATCCCTATAACTAACCACAAAGTCCATCTCCCCCTTGTGAATATGCATGTTGTAGCTAAAGCAACCACATTCCATCCCAATATAATTAAAAATCATATATAACATAATAATTAATAATAAAAATCAATCACATTTAATTTATTATATTATTAAAAATGAAACAGGTTAATTAAAAATCATATATAACATAATATTTAATAATAAAAATCAACCATATTTAATTTATTATATTATTAAAAATAAAACAGGTTAATTAAAAATCATATATAACATAATATTTAATAATAAAAATCAACCATATTTAATTTATTATATTATTAAAAAGAAAACAGGTTAAAGAAACACTCTTAATCCTTCATTTTTTTTAATTCTAAATTTTATAATATATATTAAATATCCAAAACAAATGATTTTCCCCCACTATTTTATTAACATTAAGAGGACACACCGCTCATGCTGGCAGTTGTCCAATGCACTTCAACTTTCTTGATGCAATGAAAAGCCTCTATTAAGCGTCGTGCCTTTTGTAAAATGGGTCGGTCCTTCTCTCTATATATGGATATAGCCGTGTCATTTACTTCTGTGCAGTAAAATTTTATTCGTAAAGGAGAGGTATCGTGTGCGTTGTAACCCTGATTTGGAAACTATCCCTGGTATTGGATGGACCTGGTGATTTCTCACCGGATTTGTTAGAACGAGGAGAAGAGAGCCACCATTCGTACCAGATTCACAGTAGCGCAGCCGAGCTCTAGAGTGTTTCGAAGATGTCGGGCGGTTTCTTTAGAGTAAGCAATCTCGCTTATGTTCCCTGAAATGTTTT
>JASDQU010214147.1:0-10042 GCA_032191745.1 Picea mariana | reverse complement strand
GCTAGGGTTTGTGTAACTCTATTCTTGCCTTGTCTAATATACAATGGCCTATAATACTATTTGTAATTTACTTTATATTCCTACTAGAATGAAAATCCTCAATGTTTTTTTTTTCTAGTCCATTCTATATAATAATAGTGTTGTCCCTATAACAATAACATGTTGTGATCCTATAGTTTATCATGTTATAACAGTAGTCAAATCTATAGCAAGAACCATGAAGGGACTTTAACTGGGTGTATCACTAGTTCTATTTCATTGAATTAATGCTCTGGTTTACTATATATAGCACAATAAATTATAATGGATTATAATTAAAAGAAGGCTAGATCAATATAAGGCTAGATTATATTTTAATGAATCTACCTATTCTTTATGGAAGTAGATTTGCCATGGCGTTGGAAGAATTTCAACGTGATATTGCATTTTGCAATGCATAGATTTTTGTGGGGATATTCATTTCTGGAGGGCTTTCACACTGCATGAAAGTTTGTTTTGAACCCTAGGCTTTGCTAGCCCCAAAATGAAAAGAAAAAAAATATAATTCTCTGAATGCTTGTGATGAATGAATTGTTAGATCGAGGGTGCATCATAATAAGAACTTAGACAATAAAATTATGCAATTATATCCATGTTTTGGCCTAGTAAATGATTCCTTTACATTTTCAATACGTAAGTCATTTATATTTATATATTTTTTTTTTTTAATTTGTGCTTGTCTTGCAGGTTAGGCGGGGTGGAGCTGGAGCTTGGTTTTTTATCAAATTAAGGGTTTCAATGTTTCATCATATCTAAATAGAAGTGTTTAAATTCTGGGTGGGTAGGTAGGCCCTTGGCTCCAGATTTTGAACCTGGCTCTGATACCATGTGTAGGGACCTAATCTAATTTCAGTCTATTAAAATCCATAAATTGAAATCAATAAGATTACTTCTACACATAAAGACTCAACAATTTCTTTCATTCAACACATAAGCATGTTAAATTAATTAAAGAACAACAATTTCATAACAGAATAATAATTACTTAACAGAATAAAATAAATTACCTCTTCCTAATGCTAATTCCCCCATTGATCTGGTTGTCCTTTGCTGAAGTTGAAACTATGTCAAACACTACCCAAAACTGAGTTTTCCTCCCTGCCAACTAGGAGTAACCTATCCAGCTCCCTAGCTCCAAGATACCGTAAGGATATCCTGACCCCCGTGCCCAAAACCCCCAGCAAACTGGTGCCCCTTGCTTCTGATTCACCAAAAAACCCCAAAACCAAACTCCTCACACCAGATATCTCCACGGAAAAATCTCCCACAGAAATATATCCTCCTCCTCAAAATGCTTCCTCCCTCCAAAAGAAAAAATAAAATGCCCCTCTCCCATAGGACTCTTCCCCATCATATCCTCCTTCCCCGACTCTCCTCCCCCTCATTAATTTCCTTATCTCCCCCTTTAATATCTTATCCCCTTCTTTAATGTCTTATCCCCTCCCACATATGTAAAGCATTTAATTAAATAAATTAAAATTATTAAGCCCCTTAAATTTATTACCCATGTCATTGAATGTGATATGTAATTAATTAATTAAAAGTTATAAACAATTAATTAATAAATAAATATTTAATTAATATTATTAATGCTAATCATTGTTTAATTCAAACCATATTAGGACAATTAATTATCTAATTAATTTTACTTAATAATCCCTAAGCATATATTCAACTAGGGTTGTTACAAGTGAGTCCCTAGACTGCAACGTGCCTCACTTGCAGGTGGTTGGGTGTGTTGCAGTTGGATCAGTGTGGCGCAACCCTGCTTGTGGGTGGGTGGGTACGTTACATGGTGGAGGAATACAAGAAGATAGCCAATTTCAAATCATCAAGGCACAATATGTGGATCTAGGAAAAAAAGGATCCAAATAAAGAGTGGTTGTAGATGAGATATTGTGTCACAAAAGATGAAGTGAAATGGGAAATGAAAGACTAGCAGGAGCAATGGAAGGTTCCAGTGGAGCCAAAAAAAGACAAGAAAACATTATAAGTGAGATCCTCACAAAATAAGAGTACCCTAGAAGGAAATACAAGAAGATCAATAGAGCACATGAAGAAGACAGGGGGGAGCATAGGAACAAGAACACTTAGACAGAAAAAGGCTATCCCCAAGCCTATCACATAGCAGAAGAACCATAAATATTCCACTAATGGAGAGACACATAGGGAAGATAACATCCATGTGGAGGAGGAACACGCAGGTGTGGACATACCAAAGACAAATACTCTAATCACAACAGAGAAAACATAGTCACTTGGGTGAGAAAAATCACAACACTTGCATGTTTAGATAGGCCTGCTAAACAAGACAAAAGTATGTGAGTGATTTAGATAAACCAAAAACACATGAAAACAAATACGTACAACTAAAAMAACTAATAAATAGATGTTAGAAATATTGAGAAACTTAGAACCATGAAAATCAAACAATGACCAACATATTGCTACCAATGGATCAATAGATTAGTAGCAAAAATACCATAGAGAAAGGAAGGGAATTATGAGTCCCATCTTCCTCCTTGGGAGGGCTATTGATTTCACTAATTGAGAGCTCTTCTCTCCTTACAATAGAAGAAATTAAAAATGGTGAAGAAAAACAATGCCTATTCCCTCAAGAGGTGAGTGGAATGGCCTATTGCAATGGTGATTGAAGGCTTCAAAGAGAAAAGAGGATTCTCAAAGAATCATTCTTGCTTCAGAACAATACCTTGAATATCTTGGTTTCTTAGCACACCCATGGCTATTATTTATAGCATCCATTGATGGAAAAATGTAATTGGTTCATAGTGTGAAGAAGGGACCTTTTAGGGAACTCTCTATCCCTTGACCAACCTCCAAGCTAGATTTCTCTCAGATATGAGTGTCAAATTGCGTTTGGGGTTAGACTAGAAGTGGTTGAGGGGCCAACAAGATTCATAAATGTGTCATTCATGGAAGTGTACAGTTTTTCCCTTAGACAGTCGTGCATTTTTTACATAGTGTGCATTGAAGGCTTTGTTGGCCCACACATGTTGCGCACTGTGCACGCGCCTCTTTTGGTGAATTTGCACACTTTGGTTTTTGACCCAATTATATAGTTTTTTGCCTTTTGGATGCATTTTTGGTGTTGTATGTGGAATAATTGTTGATGGAATTGATATTTTTCCTTAACCATTGTGTGCAATGTTGTAGACAATTTTTCAATGATAACACCACACAAGAGAACTTTTTTACAGTCAATATGAATGCACAAGAAAATGAAGGTGCATAAGTAGATCCCCCAGTATAAAATAACATAAGATGATGTGAAATTAGTTTCATAAAGAGTACAATACCGCACCGTAGAAGTATATGAAGATGAAACAAAAAAAAAAGAGAGAAGATAATGCAAGAACTGAAAGAAGTCAAGAAAGTCTTGGAATAGATACAATTTACCTACAACACAAAGGGAAAACACAAAAAAAAGAAAAAAAGCTCATGACCAACACATTCCAGCGTATAGTGAAGAGGATACAATACAAATAATGACATTGGCAAGTGAAAACTTTAGCATTAATAAAGACATGCTACAAATGGATGAATACATGGCATAGAAAAAGGTCAAGGACATAGAATAGATGGAATTGGTATTGACTAAGGTACTAACCAAAGCAATATATAATTTGTAGATAAGTCTCGCACAAGAAGTAAAATCGAGAGATAGGATAGATGAAACAAACTTGGAGACAACCAAGGAAGAGAAGGAGGTGCTAGAGACAGTTCTCAAAGAAGTGGAGATCAAATGTGAGGAAGAAAAAAATGCACAGAAAAAATGGATAAAATACTTGAGAAAGTCTTGCAAATAATCCCAGACAATGCACTAGCAGGAGAACTGTTCCAAGTGGATATTGGTGGCCACCCACCTATTCCAACTAGGTCCTCGTGTTTGTTTTTGTTCAACACATATTTCTGTACTACTTTATAATTGTGATTTCTACACTTCTAGAGTTGTATGAAGCCTCACACATTCTCTAGGTGGATACGGGTGGCCTCTCACCTAAGCCAACTGGCTTATTTTGTATGTTTTGATGTCATCACATCTTGTTGTACTTTCAGGGATTTTTGGGGGCCTTAAACGTTGTTTTTTTGGCTCACCATAGTCAAATGTAGACAGAGTTAGAGTCTGATAGTAGAATGTGTAGTTCTCTAGAATACCTTTCCAACAAGCTATCACGCGCCTAAAATAGAGGTTGAATTTATGACCCTAGGAAGTTGAGGTACTAAATTACACCAACTTACCCATAGGGCCCACATGACTTTTGGTGTTTCACCTTATAGGGTTAGGTTTTTGGATGTCTAGGGTTTTGGAATTCGTGAGTAATATAAAAAGGGCCTATGGAGCCTCATTGTAATCCATTATGTTCAGACGAATGCATGTAGTATCCACATCTCTTCTCAGAGATAGCTACCACCATTCGAGCAAGTTTTAGTTCTACAGTTTTACAGTTTCATCCTATTTCATTATTTAATAGAAGATATTGTTCACTGGATATTTGTGTTATTCTTGTCTCTTTGTTTTTTGTATTCATTTTGTTAATCAGTCTGTTCTGCTCCTAAATCTGGATCAAGAACTCAACTCAGAATAAAATATAAATAGGATAAAACATATGATGGAAGGGTATAAATAAGAGATAGTTCAATTGGTTTGGAAACTAACACCAACCACCCTTCTAGAAGTCTGATTAGATAGGAAGAAACAAGAAACAAAACACACATATAATGTTGCACTAGAAGTAAAAGAAGTAGTAGAGCTCTACGAAAGGACCACGAAGATCTAGATGATCTTGGCAAAAGATGAAGGGATCCATTGGTTGGATAAGAGGGAAGAAAAGAAGAATGTCACAGTACATGATTTGAAGCAGAGATAAAATACGATGAGTATTTTAGACATGCTAAAAAGCATGCAGGAGATGAAAAATCTACAAGCATATTTGAAGACAATACAAGGGGAAATACAGAGAAGATAGTCTCAGTTGGATCCCCTATAGGAGAAAGAACAAAATATGATAGAATATTTGGAAACAAAGAATAGTAGAATTGGCTTGGAAGATGACACCAACCACCCCTCTAGAGGTCCGATCATATAGGAAGCAATAGGAAACAAAACACACAGATAATATTGCATTGGAAGTAAAATAAGTAGCATCTCTTACAAAAGGACCATGAAGATCTAGATGAGCCTAGAATATGGTGAAGGGATCCATCAGTTGGATCAAAGGGAAGAAAAGATGAATGTAACAGTACATGATTTGAAGCAAAGATAAAAAACGATGAGTATTTTAGACATGCTAAAACTCCTTGCGGGAGATGAAAAATATACAAGCATATTTGAAGGCAATACAAGGGGAAAGATAGAAAAGGCAGGATCAGTTGGATCCCCTAAAGGAGCAAGTAGAAAATATGATAGCAAAGTTGGAAATAGAGAAAGGAATACTGGAATAGGCACACTTAGAGAATATAAAAGTGATGGAGGAGCACATAACAATGCAAGTGGTGGATACCCTAATAGAAAATAGTGTGCAGGAAAAAAAACAAGTAGATTCACTTAGAAGTTCCATGAATTGGATAAATATTTGCAGGAGGCACACACTGCCTGAGTGGCTTGGGGTGAACCACAAGTAAGTGTTTGGGTCCTGTTGGAGCAGACAATTTTGGGGTTCAGTGCAGTAAACAAGGCTAAGAGCTAAGGAATGAACCAAAAGTAGTAGTGCACACTAGGAAATAAGGAAAATTCATGTGAGAGAGGGAAAATGAAGCATCGCACCAGGAATTAAGGAATATTAGTGAAAATTCAAAGTAAGGAACATTGGATCGAAGATCAACTGCACAGAAGGAAATCAGAAAGTGTACAAGTTGAGTCCACTTAGAACTAGGGTTTTGGATTATAATGTAAGGTTTTTTACCCACCTTTTGTAGTATAAATAGAGGATGTATGAGGTATCTAGGGTGGATTTGATGATATATTTATATTGATTTTATCTACTTTTAGCGAGTTTGATTTCAGTTTTGAATAAGTTTTGGGTCATGGTACTAGTTCTGAGAGTTGTGGAGCTTAGATGGAGTCAATTGTGAAAGGTATGGATTATATCTGAGGGTTAATTCACAAGTTGTGGATCTTGGTGTGATGATGGTCAACCTCACCATTATTAAACCTATGATGTAGTGCATGCATTGCCATATTTTGATGAAGAATAATAAGAATCAGAAGATAATTTTGGATGTAACCGAGGAGGTAAACCATGGTAAAATCATGTGTTGTGATATGTTTTGTATTTTGTTGTTTCTACAATTATGAATAAATGATGAATAGATAGAATAGTATCTTGTAGCATGTAGTAATGATAATGCAAAATGAAATAACTGTTAGATCTAGATGAATGGTATGATAATATACATGTTAAATGAGTAGAACATCCCCTATCTCTTCCATGAATGAAGACATATGCATCCTACAGTCACCCATAAGCCATCTCGGGTGAGACTATGATGTGCACTCTATGAGCAGTGTTTCCTTCTAGTTTACTAGAGGGGCCAATGGTTTCTAGGGTTATTTTGGAGAACTAAGGTAGAACCTAGGTCAGCCCATACATCCAACAAGAGACAAAATGAATACCATGCACAACATACAAGAGGCTACCATAGTAGAAGACATTGGAAGAAATATTCTAAGAATATATGCAGCCTTAGAATATCAAAAATAAGAATACCAATCCAATATGATTGAAGTGGAAGGTAACATCATTAATCATCCTATTTCTATTTTAATTGATTTAGGAGCAAGACATTGTTATAGTTATCCTAAAATAGTGGACATGTTGGGGAATGGGGTGGAACACGACATGAAACAAAGAACACAGTACTACAGATAATCAAAGAAGAACAATAATTTTCAAATATAAAGGTGGTGTCTAAAGACACCATTATGGCACTTAAGTAGATCGAATTGTGATACAAATATCATAGTGCATGGTGCACATATTTATCCTTATGATCAACATGATGATAATGATCCAAGGTGTCTACTTTTTATAGCCTCAATATCTAACCAATTTCCATAGAATCTGAAAGATCTTTTCCACAAATAATCGTCAACTGTTAGAGTTGACTTTACAAAATCCACTATGTCAATTCAGCTCAATAGGACTTGACATGACCTCCTACACATCCAAATCATAGTCAATTTCTATTTTGTTCAATGCATCACCCGACTATCTTCTATTGTTGTTCTACTGTCCTACCGATAAGCATGTTGACTACTTGACCAACTGATGTAGTGTGATGATCGATCACTGTTACAGAATAATCCCCCTGTGGATAGGTGAATCTTCCCTTGGGGTATGAACCCATAATACCAAGACAGAAAAACATAAGTGGACACTAACATCCCTTTGAATTTAGTTTAACTAATCAGAAAGAGAGAGAAGGAGAAAAGGTGTGATGTACCTAGTTTCAAAATTTATCCTCGCTTCTTCCAATCTGATCATGATATCTGAAATCATTAGTGTAACTTTATACCTTTAATGCAATATAAAAAAAAGAGAAAAAAAGAACTCCTACTCTATAATATTATATCAAACAAATTCATCTACAAAGATTGAAGGAACAGTAAACAAGCACATGTAAGAATACACAAGCTTGAAGGAAATAGGACAATTATATTAAAATGAGAACCCAAATAGAATACTTACAAACATGGATGATCATGAAACAATCTTCCAAGATCTCCTCATCTATACCCTTGCACGATGCTACCAAGACCATAAGTTTGATATCCAAAAGTGTTTTTCTTCACCTTGGAATGGCCTCCTTTTGTAGGCTTGGAAGGCTCAACCACCATGAGTAGATTTTGGGATTAGTGGAGGATATGAATCATTTAGGTTATGATATGATCCTAGGATAGTGCCATAGGATAGTATTTGATCCAAACCAACCTCATCTCCAAGATCTAGCCTTTGGAAAGAGGTGGGATTCTCCAAATTTTCCTCTAACCAAGATCAACGCTCCCCTATATTTAAATACAGAGCGTTGATCCTAGATAATCACTCCCTAAATAAGGTAAAGGGGGAATTGATATATTGGGTATCTCTCCCTAAGCATGGCTAGGGGGGAGCTACCCTTAAAAAATTCCCAAACAATGGTCGATTTTTCAAGTAAAAAATGTGTTTCTAGTCTTGAACTGATGGGTTTCTTCCTCTAATATGACTTAGGAATCATGTAAAATGTTATTTGATGGTTTCAAGGGGTTAAAAAACATATAAACACATAGAAAAGTGCATGAAAAAATTATTAAGGTGAATATAGCAATTGACGACACTTGCGAAACTTACCAAGGTGCATACGACACTTTAACGACACTTGTGACACTTAGGGTGAGATAATTAAGTGTGGAATTTTGATGTGTAAAATATTTCCCCCTAAAGTGTGATTTAAAAAGATAAATTGATGGTCAAAACACTTTACAATTCTTCAATTCAAGGGCATGGAGTTGGAGAACCTAGAAGAAGCTACAAACAACCATCAAACAATATTAATATATGTTCCATTTCCAATGAAGGAATACCTATGATCAGAATAAACGATGGGTCAGAGCACAGTCGCTGACCAATACACTGTAGATCCATGAAAAATACTGACTAAGGATATGGCCACCAAAGATACAATGTGGATCCATACCTCCATAATATGAACTAATCATAGCCACGAAAAATACACAGTGGAGATACGAGATGATAAAACATAGCCACAGACCAAAAAAATGTGGATATATGTGAAAGTATATATATCAACATGCTCAAATGATCTCCTTCATAGCCTAGGAAAAACTGATAACATAGTGAATGCTCAATCCAGGGTCTTTGTCCCAATCCTGATGTGGTACAAATCTAGCCATTTGAATAGATGATTTGATGTCGAACATGGTAGAAACCACTTGATTACCGATCATTGAAGTAAATCATTAACAAGTGAGAGGGAAATCACCAATGATGTCAATGAATCCTAAGTTACCCTAGTACATTCCAGTGAATGTGAATAAATGAGTTGAGGTCAAACATTTGTGGAATCATCTGATCATAGGTCAATGATGTAAACCTACTATCAAAAGTGAGGAGGCATGTCATTGAGGCATGAAGGTCCCAAGGTACCAACTTATTTATAAGTCTAATTTCTAGATGATGTATTGAAGTTGACAAGTAAATACTCATCAGAGGAGGGCCTTGATGTATCCCCCATCATTGACATGAAACTGACATAGGAAAGTGATGTAAGATGGTGAATCAAATGAGTGTGGACTAACACGGGAAATGAAAACTGGAAATACTACAGATGGATGGTTTGAAGTGAAACTTACCTTGAACATGATGAGGCACAACAAATGACTTGGAAGCATTGAATCCACGAGTACCAAGAATGTAATGTGATAGAAATAAGAGCTCTTTTCGACTCGATGAAAAATTATGGTGACACATGGAATTTGTATGACTCAGAGACAAGACGATTACCAAACTATAAGATGAGACACAAATAGGTTCCATGTTCAAGGGTGACAATGGCTGCCATAAAGGATTCCCAAAAACTTGACCCACATTCTTCAATTTCCCCCCCACCCAGATAGATGAGTGCCTCTTTTTCATTTAACGATTTTGAGGAGGGTAACACATGTTGTTCCTGAGTCTGTACTAAGGCTTAAAGTACAGTGTCAAGGCATCCAAAAAATACGATAATAGTTGATAGAAGATCTCGCTAACCTTGGTGTGGGAAACTAATGAAGATTTCTACGTTCACGTCGTCTGGCTTCCAACTGTTCCAGAGTTACAATGTCTTGTTCAATGGCCATCCATGAACGTTCTAATTCTTCTCGAGTATCAGCAGTTTTAAGAGTCGTATTAAGAAGATTTAACGCTATATTAGTTTGATCGTATATCCCGAGTTGAATATTGGGTTGAATTACTCTGGATAAAGCCATTGAGGAACAGTTAAATTA
>JASDQU010214146.1:6044-16045 GCA_032191745.1 Picea mariana | reverse complement strand
AAATTTTGAGTAAATATTTTATCGATTGCTAATACAACGCCCCAAGAGCATATGTTGAACTAGGCAACATAAATACAATGAAAATGACGTCCCTACATGCATCACATTTTACATCATATAAACATGTCTTTTTATATAGGGAAATTGCATTGTGATGCCACATTTACATCCTTGTATTGTAGTAGTGAGAGATAAATAGAGAACTTCATTCAAAGGAGATTCATTCATTAGTTCCTTGAACCTATTATCAGTTACAAAGTCCCCAAATGTTGTAATCTTTCACCCAAGAGGTTTTTTTATTGTGTCTTTGTAATTTTTAGGATGTGAGTTAAGGTTCACCCCATTGCTAGCTTTTTCATGTCTAATAACACAAGACCTTCCAGCCTTCCTTTCTTTTTATTTTGTCCACCATCCTTTATCTATGTTTGTATTCTAAGAAGGATTAGGTTGATATTGGGTTGATTAGCCCCACTTTGAGAGGTGTGGCTTTCTTTACCCTTCACTAAAGCATTCATGCCTCGAGAAGCATAAATATGGGGATAGTGCATAGTGTAAGGCCCTCGACTAGAAGTGCATGAGCTCCCTCACCCAAGTCCTCAAGGAGACACAATTTAGGGTTGCTCTGACACCCAAGAGTCACACTAGTTGGGAAAGTGGGTTCCTTATACATGCAAACATGCCAAGGGGATTTCCCAAGAAAGAGGAGAATCATGGGGTAGAAGCAACCAAGAGAAGTGGTGCATCGGGTCAAAATATGAGTCGTCTTAGAAAGATGCATGCAAAAGGATGAGCACACCAAAGAGGTTTTGGCAAGTCAGCATGAGGAGCGCACCCAAGTTTGTGGTGCATCAGTCATAAAGGACGGGAAGGGTTGTGTTGGCCCTCAACCAAGTTTTGAGGAAACCTTGGTTAGATTTGGGCCACTTTTGGACTTCGACACATTGGTCGAGGAAGGAGCGCTCAGGTGGAGCTGAGATCATGGATCTCACTTATTTTGCAGGATATGTGGACCCAGTAAGGGGTTATTTAGGGTTTTTGTAATGGGTTATGGGATGTCGACCCATGGGGTTTTCCCATGTTTGGCCCTATTGTAAGCGCTTGTAAAAGTATAAATAAAAGAATAATGTATGGTAGAAGTAGTAATCTTTTAAGCTAAGTGCAAGTAGTTGAATGGATTTGTGCAAGGGAATGAATGTGTGTTAAGGATTTGTGCTTGATAGAGAGTGTCTATGTGCCTTGACCTAGTTTTGGAAGGAGGATCTATTTCTCAGTGCACAGATCTCCTGTCTGGTGTGAAGCTTGATTCTCTGGCTTAGTGCACAGGAGTAACTAAATGTAAGATATTGACGAATAATAAAGAGATGAAGTGGTTGGTGGGCGTAGCCCCACACTGGGGTGAACCACGTACATCTGGTGTCTTCTTGTTTGTTGTGTGCAATGATTATCTCTGTTATGTTTTTCTTAGTGCGTAGATTAGATATGTAATGGGCATGTATATGTTGCTTTAATTTTTTGTTTATATTAGAATGATATATATGATTCAAAGTGTTAAGTGCTAAGTGGTTGAAGTGCTTAATCTTTGTCATTACTTCCCTATATCTACCTTATATATGTTATGTGATGTTCATAAGGTGAATAAACTAATGCATGTCACTTCCTAAACGTTAACGGAATACCATGTGAAGTTTTATTATCACATATTTGTGTCCCAACTTGTTTACAAACACATGCGTCATGTAACCCCCTCTGCTTCTACCTCAGGTGAGACTTTGCCTACCTCACAGGTGTTTCTAAAAGGGTCAGTAGTCGGGGTTTTGTTGGTGCGTTGTTAAGCGGTGAGTTCTGGGTATGCCCCTGTTCCAACAAATGGTTTTGTTGTTGGGACCTGAAACTGTGATTGTTGGGAACTAAAGTAAAGAAAAGAGAAGCTATGTGCATCAATCTACTGCTGAAGTTTGAAGTATTCTACATGACTTGTAAAGCTTGGTGATAAGAAAGAAATCCGATCTAAAGAAAGAGGTAAGATCTTAAAAGAGGTAAATCTTTGTGCTTTGACAAGAGTAATATAAGTGAAATTTTTTTTTTTGAAAGCATGAACCTGAGTATGTTTAATAGATTATGTCCTAGTCTAAAGGCTAGGGCACAGTTGAAATAAAGAGTTGATTTGAGTAAATTTAATGGAAATGAAGAAAGATATTTTATTCCTATGCATAGAAATAGTTTTTGGATTAATAAGTGGATGCAGAAACCCAGGAAAAACAATTTCAAACTATAGGTCCAGCACTATGATCCTAGTGTGGAGTACAAAATAAGTTGGGGAACATTTAAAAGAAAAAGAGGATTGACATTGTGTTATAATTGTAGAAGACCAAGACATCTTGCTAAGGAATGTCCTGGCGCAGATCCTATTTTTCTTTGTTGTAATATTGTTGGTCATGAGGTTGAGGATTGTCCAAAGATGATTGATAAAGTTGAAAGGATGAACATGAGACAAGAAAACTATGAAGGAAGTCAAGAGACTAAGGGTGTGTTAGAGAAAATGCTAGAGGAAGTTCAGACTACATTAGTACAGTTAAAAGAAATGATGTATGTTCATACATATGTCAGTTTACCAGAGATCCTAAAAGTAAAATGGTGCATAAGTGAAAGAATAGAAGACTTCGACATAGACTGTGTCTTGGATGAAGAAACACAAATGAATATTATGACAGAAGAAACTTGGAAAATTTTGGRAAAACCTAATGTGATACCTTTGTTGGGAAGGATAGGCTTGTTTAAGGGAAAGATGATAACCCTATGTGGAAGAGTTACTAATGTACCTATTATTGTTCATGGAACATCGACTGAAGAGGAATTTGAAGTCATTAAGTTTGTTGGGGATAATGGCCCTTTCCTACTTTTACTAGGAAAGCCTTGGATTGAGAAGGATCAGATCAGAAGGAAAGAAGAGGAAGAAGATACAGAAAATAAAAAGCAATAACTAAGGGATTTCATAGCTAGAAAAATAGAATGACTAATAGAAGAATGAGAGGATAAGTCAAAGCAACAGAAAAAAGTAACAACGTAGGAGGGACAGAAGGCAAGAGAATTAAATATCAAGGTTGAAAAATGCAAAAAGGTTTGGAGGACCTATCTACTCAAGAAATAAGTTTATCCACCCAGGAAGTATTAAGAGAAGGGATATTAACTTCAGACCCTTTGAGGGAACATCAACAGTGCGAAGCCACCGCACTAGGAGAAAGTAGGAATAAGAATGGAAAGAGGATTCCAAAAACAGTTAGAGAAATACATATTACAGGGAAGAAGGAAAGGAAGCATAATAAAAAGAAAGCTAAGTTGGAAAAGATGCAAGAAGCTATAAAAACCAGATGGAAGACTTCGTAGATTGGAACCTCATAGGAGGCAGGTTCGCAAGATTTTAACCTCGCTGGAAAAGTAGGACCGCGCAGAATGGGACTTCGCCCTGGCAAAGTTATACAACTGTCGGAGGTGCCCCACCCATTAGAACGATGCTCCAGAACGGTTAGAAAAAAAATTTATGGACTGATGGACTGCTTTTGGGACGATGAGATCGTGCCATAATGGACAAATTTACATTGATGAAGGCATTTCCTAGCTATTGGAAGATCTGTTACGATACCCCGCTTATTTAACTCTTCCAATGCTGCACCAGGACCACTTTTTTCTACCCATGATTGACTGAGCTAAAAGGATGATTTTCCAAGTGTCGAGTTGTGTTATCTGAACTAGACCTCACATGTCCATTTGTCTACCCCACCTGTCCGTTTGTCTACCCCAACCTATCTATTTAAACGTTAGAATGTCGGGAAAATCGAGTGAATTAGAGAAGTTTATTGAGGAGGTCCTTAATAATATAATGGCCGAAAGAACGGTATCTGAAGGTGTACAGGTGTCGTCAACTAGGGGACTATAGGCTTCCCCTTCGACTGGACGTCGTTCTGGTCGTGTCAACCCTGGAACTAAACAATGACGTAAGCACCGCAGTGATCTAGCTAATGAAAAGTAGATCCCGTCGATCCTACCTGAGTATATCCCACCTTTGGGTAGCACCATTAATCGTGACAGCATCCCATGAGACTATGAGTACACCGTGTTCACCACGTACATTCCGAAAGGAATACGCGTAGTCAGGAGTCAATTAGGACATATCTCGCTACTGAAGAACAACGACTTCAATTTAGGAGATAGGAAGAACTACGCTATGTTAGCACCCCACCGCTACTTGAATAAGACAATTGGAAAGAATCCTCACCTCATCTCTCAACCATTTATTAAGGAGTTGGCGCAGTCCACTATGTTGAATGTGATGAAGATCCCCCATTTTGGCGGCCACCAAGAGGTTAACGCTTACGTTAAAATTTTCCTGTCATGTTATCATGGCAGATACCATTGGCTTGATAGAAGGATTACTGTGGATCTGGTGTTGATCCATCGGATCATAGGATTGAGTGTGAAGGGACCTGACCCTCAGTTGTTTTATCCAGGGAAGGCTTCTGACCATTCCTTGGCACAACGCATCAAGGAAGCTTACGGAGAAGTCGAAAAAGGAAAGCGACGTTACAAGGTATCCTCTATACAAGATGGCGTAGTGTGCCTCACTTTCCAACTCATAGTTGGCAATCTCGTAAGGAAGAATCGCCCCACATAGGTCACTGGGTTCGTGGTGGACCTCGCAGGAAAATGTGTGGAGGGCATGTAGATGAACTGGGTGAACTACCTCGTTAATCAGCTGGAGAAGGATTGTCGTGAAGCCCGGGACTTGGGATATGGATTCCATTACAGTTGATTGATCATTTTAATTGCATTTGCTGCTCGAAAAATGCCTGATGGAGACACCTTCCCAGATATCAAACCCTCGAATCCAATGAACTATGGGTTTTCCACCTTGTGGTACACCAACGATATGATGAAGCAGTGGCAATCCAATGTCATGTTTCATGCATACTATCAACAATTGAAGGTTTCCATTGAATCATTTCTACGCATGACACTGTGCACCTTGCACTAGTACCAACCAATAGTAAAGTTCCACGCAGATCCTCATTTCATCTACATCACTGCGCCCCAAGACAAGAACGAGGAAGAGTTACAGTCATACTACAAGCTAACAGATGAAGACATGGAGCAGATTACAAAGGAGTGGCTGAAGGAATTTCTTGTACCTGTCACTGACGCATAACTCTCCGATACTCACACCATAGGAATTCCCATAGTCACCTGGGTCGAGCATGTTAGATAGTCCATTGGGACGAAGAAGAAGAAAAATCAAGAGGAAGTCTAGGATATAGAGACTGATGAAGAGGACAACACTTATGAAGATAACGAGTTTGGCTTGCTTAGAGGAGGAGGAGAAGACGAAGCAAAAGGACAAGGAGGAGGGTATGAATGAAAAGAGAAAGGAGGAGGTGAAGCTACAATGCCTRAAGACCCCCCTACTGGAACATTCACACCACAAAAGAGAAAGGTCTCTCCGAAGAAACCTTCAACTAGGAAGAAGACGCGCGCTAATAAGCCCCATTTGGAGGCCATGCTCACGGAGGACGATATCATTTTGGTTTGTTGATCCATAGAGGATGATTTCGAGGAAATCTTGCAGATATATGGAGAGAAACAGGAGGAGCTATATGGAAGGATCGAGAGGGATCTAAAGGAAGTACAACAAGTTGTTCCTTCGATCCGCGCAATACCTACTGCACCTTCCTCATCACAGATTGCAGAATTGGGGGACAAACCAACCCAATTGAGAAGACTGGCGGATGCAACAGAGGCTCAAATTCAGAGAGTCTAGGAAGAAAATGAAAAGGCTACATAAGCCTTGAAATATGAGAAATATGGTGTCCTAGAACAATTAAGAGAAACACAGGAAAATGTAGCAGCCCAGAAAAGTGAGAAAGCAGAGCTTCAGGCAAAGCTCCAAGAGGAAAAATCCCAGCTACAGAGAGAAAAGGAGCAGTTGCTCATAGAGAAGGTCGTGGTCAAAGAAGCGATGAGTAAATCATGCCACTATGTACCAAACTTTGTACAAGAAGACCAGGATCCAGTCGAATTTCAAGTAGTGAATCTTGTTGAGATCATCCAGCAACTTCAAGACAGGATAACAGAATTAGAGACCCAAACAGTACCGAGCACCCCACAGGAGGTGCATGACTAGAGGGAGGAGACTGTTAAGAACACACTAATAAAGATAAGAACCCTCACCTCAGAATGCAAACAACTGAGCGAAAGAAGTGCACAAACATATGAACGACTCATCAAGGATCTGGAGCTAAGAAAGTTGGAAGCACAGTTATAGGAGGCGCAACAGCAGGCATTTTCCGTGCGATCATAGATGAAGCTACTCATTACGGTAGAAATAATGAAGAGATCCTAGGAACAACGTGCAGTACAACAATATATCACTGCCCTCCAAGGAAAGATAATGGAATTCACGCAGAAGTTGCAACCTGTGCAGGATGAATCCTGCAAGGTGTTCGAGGATATTGATGGACATGGATCACAATTGGATCAAGTGGTTACATCAGTAGAATAACACCTAGAAGGGCCTCTAACAGAGAAGATGATCTAGGATCTCACTGAGCATGGGGATCAAGCGAAGCAGCAAGTCAAGGCAGCTCGACTTAAGCTCTAGGGCTTCAAAGAAGCATTGTCTGCACCTGAGAGAATCGAGATGAGTCACAGGTGAGTGTTGGGGGCCTATTGGCCCTCGACCAAGTTTTGAGGAAACCTTGGTCAGAGTTGGCCCACTTTTGGACTTAGACACATTGGTCGAGGAAGGAGTACCCAGACAGAGCTGAGATCGCAGATGTCACTTATTTTGTGGGCTATGTGGACCCAGTAAGGGGTTCTTTAGGGATTTTGTAATGGTTTATGGGATGTCGACCCATGGGGTTTTCCCATGTTTGGCCCTATTGTAAGGGTTTGTAAAAGTATAAATAAAAGAAGAATGTATGGTAGAAGTAGTAGTCTTTTGAGCTAAGGGAAAGCAGTTGAATGGCTTTGTGAAAGGGAATGAATGTGTGTTAAGGATTTGTTCTTGATAGAGAGTGGCTCTATGCCTTGACCTAGTTTTGGAAGGAGGATCTGGTGCTCAGTGCGCAGATCTCCTATCTAGTGCAAATCTTGACTCTGTGGCTTAGTGCACAGGAGTAACTGAATGTAAGAGATTGACGAATAATAAAGAGGCAAAGTAGTTGGTGGACGTAGACCCACACTGGGGTGAACCATGTACATCTGGTGTCTTATGGTTTGTTGTGTGCAATGATTATCTCTGTTATGTTTTTATTAGTGCATACATTAGATATGCAATGGACATGTATATGTTTCTTTAATGCTTTGCTTATATTAGAATGCTAGATCTGATTCAAAGTGCTAAGTGGTTGAACTGCTTAATCTTTGTTGTTACTGTGCTAGATCTACCTTAGATATGCTCTGCAATGTTCATAAGGTGAATAAAATAATGTATGTCACTTCCTAAGCATTAAAAAAATACCATGTGAAGTTTTATTATCACGGATATGTGTCCCAACTTTGTTACAGACACCTGCGTCTTGTAACAACCCCTGCTTCTACCTCGGGTGAGACTTCTCCTGCCTCACAGGTGTTGCCGAAAGGGTCGATATTCGGGGTTTTGTTGGTGCATTGCTAAGCATTGAACCATCGGTCTACCCTTGTGCCAACAGGTTGATGAGAACAATGTTTCATGGACATGTCGGTTTGTGAAGGGGTGCATCAATTCATTTGGGCACGTTATTTTATGAAGAGGCGTGACTCACCCAAATAATGCAATGTTTCATGAAGGTGACATTTTGAGTCCATATAAGAACACAAAGTTCACAACTAAGAAGGCATAGTGAAGATATCAAGATCAACAAAAAAGTTTTGAGGTAGATTTGGACAAGGACGGACGATCACCCTCAAGGAGCCAAGTCACACCACATGGGAGGACTTGTGCTACCTTAAGGTGATTCTATGGAAAGAGGTATTGTCACTTGTTTGGGTGAGGAATTATATGAGATAGAACTTAACGTCTATGTGAAGTCTTGCGACAAAGAAGAGACAATGATTTTGTGGTGGGCGGATGTCTAGGGTGCATCACATGATTTGTGAAAGTTGTTGTGACAGACAAGTGTTGGTGTGATGAAACTACTATGAGTGTCTTGGTGAGGTGAGG
Source organism: Picea mariana (assembly GCA_032191745.1). NCBI lineage: Eukaryota > Viridiplantae > Streptophyta > Pinopsida > Pinales > Pinaceae > Picea > Picea mariana. Next base: position 7,854 of record JASDQU010214146.1, on the reverse strand, counting down.
TTAGTCATGTGACTCTACCCAAGTTGTAAACCGAGTCAATAATGCTCATATTGTAATTGTTTCACAATAAAAATACTTAGTCGGGTGGTAGGCACATATTGTATCACCCACACTATATCCATGTGTCTCTTGTTTGTTTCACAAGTGTTCTCTTTGTTTCACATGTTCATGGATGTATGATTAAATGACTAAGTGTTAATTTTTTTAAAAATTGTATAAGTATACAAGTGAGTTGCACTAGAGTAGGAGTGTGACTCACTCGTAGCCCAGAACAAAGTATGGGTATGCTCTAGGTGAAGAGGCATAATTTGGATGAAGTATCCTTGGTGTTGTCAAGAAGCCAAGTGAGAACCATCACAGTGTTGTGTGATATCAATAAGTGTATGATCATAAGATTTTGGCAGGAATATTGTGGGATGTGACATATGGTTTTAGAGTAGATTTGGCTCTTCAACAATATTGTAGTCGGAACAATGGTGTTGAGGCATGCTTGTTGAGAAGACAGTTTGGGAACAAACATGGTGAAGGTTTAATAAGGTGGACTAAACTTTCACAAATATAGTATGGACAAAGACTTGGTTAGTTTGATTTGTGATGGAAGTAAGTGATATAATTGTGTGCATACCTTGAGAATACCATGCATAGAGTTTGTGGGGTGAAYCGAGCACTTGGGAAAGGAAAAYGGTTGTAGGAATTTTCACAAATCTGATCACAAAGGTTGATTGCATAAGTGATCGCAAGGGTAACTGAAAAAGTGATYGTAGAGGTTGATTGCAACAATGATGGAAGCAATGACCACAGAGGGTGATCGCAACAGTGATCACATAAGTKATCATGAAGTGGAGCATTTTTGGGTTGTGATGAAGTGGACGCACCTTTGTGTGGAATTAGGATAGGGTAGATGGACATGCAATGAGTTGAAGCACTTAAGTAAGTTGGGTGAATTGATGTGACTTAGAGAAATTTTGCAACAAAGTAGTTGGTTGAGCACATTTTYATYAGGGCATCTTCATGTCGTGCATCACTAAGAACAATAGTTGAGTTGAGATATGTTGTTGGATGGRTGGTTCAAGTGAATCCTTTGGATGAGGTAGCTCTTCATAGAGATATGACATTCAGTTATAATAAGTATGTCTTAGCATTCGGATGGTGTGTGTATGGTTCCTTGAAGCAAAAGAAGTCAAGGTGCGTAGATGGAAGAAAATTGGAGATGAGTTTAGTCAGTTGCATGGGAAGTTTGGAACTTAGATGTATTTCTGAAGTGGATGAATGGAATCACCCTTGTATCATAGTGAAGGTGCTATGTAGGTTTTTGGAGCTACAAATTATGATTGAGGGGATTTCATATGGAGATTCTATGACTTTGGCAAGTGTAGGCCCATGACAATAGACTTGAACCATGGGTGAAACCAAGAATGTCATGGAAGAGGTATGGTTGGTTTTGAGTTCTTGCATTTCCTAAGAGTGACAATGAGTTCTTTGAAGGAAAGTCAAGTGACTTGGTCGTTCAAGTGAAATTTGTTTCCATGGTGAAAACTAACAGACTTGAGGATGACTCAAGTGGTGAAAATTTTAAAGAAGTCATGTAGCAGTTGGGATGCCTTGACTTAGGCGAATGTGAAAAGATATTGGGGTGACTGTTGGGACTCAGAAATGTCGTATTTTCATCCACCTTTCCCTTCACTATTCCTTACATTTCATCGCCCAATTAAACCTTCGTCATATCATTTTCATAAATACATTTGGGTTTCACATCATTATTTTCCACTTTATTCATTTTAGTATTAAAAGTGAATTTATGATTAAATAT
>JASDQU010214145.1:6380-16521 GCA_032191745.1 Picea mariana | reverse complement strand
ATGTATGTATGTAAATTATCATTGAAAAAGGATTCACATAATTTGGTTAAGATAAAGAACAGGTAAATCTTCGGTTATTTTCAACAAAGACTGTTTTAACCAGAACACAAAAAAGTCATGGCGCTAGGGTTTGGAGGAGCTAGAACGGCAGGAGCGTCCAAGAAAGGTTGCCATGAGTGCTCCTGGGGGTGGGGAGTCAGCTCACCCCCTCCATTCTCTGCTGATGATGCTTTCAGGAAGCTCATCAACAGTTTGTTGTAAGAAAATTTCCCTCCTGAAGTCCCAAAATTCATCAAAAAATTAGATGTTATCCCAGAAATAGCATTGTCAGAGGAATAGCCCATCAAGATCGCCCTGGAATTAGCAGAAAGAGGGTTAGTGGGTCAGTTTATGGGGATATGGCCATCGACAAAAACTACATGCTCGAGGAGATTTCCCATTCACACACATTAAACCAACATTTGCAGAGGGTTATATTATCCCCTCCAACTATTCATTTCAAGCATCGTCTGGAGAAAACGAACGTTCTCATAAACCTATGGCACCAACTCGAAATCAATTATGTGGATATACAATGAACATCTTTGGGCACGAGGACCAGAACTTCCAGTGGTCCAGGGCATATTCTTACTACTCATTCGCTTCCGCCTAGAATGAAATAATTTGGACCTCTGGAATTACTCGTGTAGGTTGTGTCCCTGAAGTTGTTGACTATAAGGATATGGTCTCTTGGTGTGCCTATAAATATATTTCAGGCCAAAGAATTATTCCACTGCAGGACCACTCTCATGTTTCTTTGTCACCTCAGATCTTCCGCTAGATGTTAAGATTGTCTGAGCCAACATTGACGTGTAGAGGATAAGACTCCAAGTAGTTCCTCAGAAAGCATAATAATGGGTTGGACCTCTTGCCCAAGTTCCTAGAAGACTCGATGGAAGTTCTAGAAGATATCACAAGATTGCATGTTATTTCATTTAGAAATCCATTCTCAGAAATTTCCTAGTTGTTTACAAGAATAACGGGATAGGAATCCACAACAACTATTTCCTGCATGGTTCTTTATATTTTGTATTTCATAATCAATGAACAAGCCATTTGTTATTGGGGGAAGCTAATTTCCCTTGAAATTTGTTCCCAATTGTCAAGCTTAAAAAAGGAGAATAAATTTTATATGTCATCCTACTTGGTTTTTGTGATAGTGCATTGTTGTCTGTTTCCAAAATTGTCTCTGTCCAAGAAGGTAAACTGGGAATTCGACCCAGCAACCTTCTGGTACCAGGCCTTATGGAGGCATAATTCATCCCACTATTTTTATGAGGTTTTTAATGAATTTGTCTATGTTTTCAATTTTTTATTATTAGTAAAGGATGCTCCCCTCATGTCTGACCAAGAAATCAAGTTTTTAGACAAGAAAGGGGCACTTGAACAAATGGACATTTGCAGTGTGATAAGTATTTTTGGCTCCAAGGAAAATCCTGCTCTCCTTCCATGTCACATTAGGGGAATAATGTTTGTTACATAAATAGCAAGGCAATACAACTACTGGTTGCATCTATTCCATGAGAAGAGAAAAAAATAGCTCATTCCTCTTCCTTGGAAATTCGAGGACTTCATGTTGAGGAACATCAAAAACATTAACGAATTCGCAACCCATTTCAACAACTTGAACCTAAGATATGATGAAAGGATAAGATGATTAGACCCTAATGAATTTTTTTTAGAACATTTACTTGCAATTGGCCTCAGAAATTATTTACTTGCGATTAGCCTCGACAATTGTTTTTTCCTGCTTCTGACGCCGACGACCTAGACACATTGCAAAGCACCACTGAATTGTATAAGCAACAGGGAAAATTCCCCAGTGAGAAGAGTGTTAAATCCCTAGATACCACTCCCAAAAGTATGACATCCTGGAGCATTGCTCAAATGACCCAACCCAGTAAGAAAACAACCCATAATTCTTGAAATGGAGGAGGAGATAACAACCCTCCTCGTGCTAAAATTGATAATTCTCACAAGCTTCACGTGAAGAAGAAGAGAAAAACAATTGTAGGGAAGGTGAAAGAGACCGAAATTGAGAGTGAGAACATGGAACTTGAGACTGATCTAGATAGCATATCCTGCAACCTGGATCATCCCAGAGACATGATCCAACATAGTCTCCCAATGGAAATAGCTGAGACCAAATTTTTTTACGAAGATGAATCCTTTGTATTCCAGAGAGTTGCTTTTGACGGCAAGTCTAAAAATTTAATTATTGAAAAGAGGGATGTAAAAAATAAGAAATTGAAATCTCGTTCAGAGATTAACCTTGGGAACATCTGGCCATCCCAAATCTCTCAAATTCACTGAGAAACTGCATATGCTCTTGAATATTCCATCGGAGGTATTGAGGCCAAGAATGTCAGGCTGAAGGACCGAGTCAAGGAATTGGAGGAAGCTTTGATTCCTATGCCATTTCTTGCCAGTCCTTTAGAAATAGCCATTCCTTCCACCCCTACGGCCAATTTAAAAGGATCCTCCAGCCTCCACACATCGTGTAGAGGATATGTGGAGAATAACATTAAGAAAAGAATGGAACTGATTACTGAGTCCTGGGAAATGCCACAAAGTATGGCTTCCCTTGGAACAAGGGCACGTGCTTTGCATGAACATTTGCAGGCAAATTTAAAAAATGGAGAACGTTTCTATTTAGACATGGTCATCCCTTTTGGCACCCATGTTAACAACATGATGGAAATGAGAAGAAGACAAGAAGATATCCCCTCCCAAAACTGGATCACTCAATTAAATGCATGCTAGAAAGAGAAAGTGAAGAACCTGCATCTCATTGTCCAATCATATGAACAAGCCATATCAAAGAAAGAAAGATTATTCAGAAAGTTGACTGAAATAGATGTATCCGGAAGTACCAACGAGGTCCAAGACCCCAACTTAATCATCAACTCCTTCCCCTTAACTATGGAAGCCTTTGATAAACAGGTTGATATTTTTAAGGGGTTGTCTTTAGAAAATTTTTACAACATCCTTGAATATGGTGAAGACGACGTGGACAACTCACTAGTCGACTATTCGGTACAAAATGAAGAAATTGATCAGGCTCTGTGTAATATTTATATCGATCTAAGGGAATTAGAAAAGGAACTTTTCAACATAAAAATCCGAAATGAGATCAACATGGCCCCCTTGAGAAGCTACATTGAAGAATGGGTTCAAAGGGCAATCGAACAGGTCATTGACGAAAGGCAAGAGGCAGTTGGCACGATTCTAGTAGTCGTCGACGATAGTAATAAAAAGAAATCAGCAAGCAAATAGCAAAAGGGGTGATATGTATCATCATTGTAAGTCTATACTGATCACATCCTTCTATGTTTATCAATCCAGTTATTTTACCTTTTTAAATAAAAATTGTTTAGCCAAAGACTGATACCTTCCAATTTATTTTTTTCAGGTATTGCTCTCTATCCTCGCCCACTTCTTCTTTCCACAGCCCTATTTCTTGTACATATTTATCTTATGGTACGCGAGAGCCCCAATCCCAGTCTATATGACAAACATATTTAAATTTCAAGGAATATGTAACAGACAATATTATTTTTTGATATATTTCAAATAAAACTATTTTTATCTCCTTTTATATTTATGTGCTCAGAAATTTTTATCTTCAACTATGTTGAATGTCAAGAAATTGTGTTTATTTAATTTGAATGTAACTTTATATGTGTCTTCTATTTTTTATCTTTTTTCTTATGCATATATTTTTCTCCTTCTATGCATATAACTTTATTTGTCCTGGCACACATAGACACACAAGCCATATGATCTATGAAAATTGTACATAACTCTAACCAGTTGGAAGTATACGGAAACCATTATGAATGAATTTCATAAATACATTGAAGAGATAAAGCATGCAAGGTAGGAATGGAAATATCGAACATAGCAAGTCACACTACTGGTAAGAACAGAAATTTCAAACATAGCAAGATGGATTATATAGTTTCAAAAATTAAATGAGGCTCTAGAGGCCACGTGTCATTTCCTGCATGGATACCACCTGCACTTCATGCTGCTTGCCATGTTCTCCACTACTTTTTCCCTATCCCTGTGCATTTATTCCCAATTCAAACCGACATGGACTACGCTGCCATGCAAAACTTGTTTACACATACTAACATGTTCATATTCTCTCTTTTTTTTTATTTTGATTTGGATTTAGATAATGCCAAAGTCATAATTCCCCAAAAAAGAAACCGTGATATATTTTTTATGTTCTTTCTTTCTTAAGAGATATTTAAGAGGGAGACAAAGAATACATATGTGGAAGAGTGGGTCCTCCAAACATAGAGATGGCATGTATGTGTGGCGTTATGACATGAACTTTATTAATCCCAAACAAAGTAGTTAAATTTTGATTTTGGGTAATAAAGTTATGATGTGAAAAGAATATGACAAAATATGATATAATAATACAACTTGGTTTTGATATGGAACAAGGTTGAAGACATGGTGTAAGAAGTATATTGGAAAAGTGAAAGTGAGAAACGCCATAGTTGGGTAAGATATGGAATATTTATTCACTCTTTCTTCATAAAAATGTTATGTAGATGAAAAAAGGGTAATAGAAGGGTTTAAAAACATAGGGATGTAATTGCTCCACTTATGAGTAAAAAAAATGGTATTTGAGAAATGAGAAATGGGAGCCAAATGTGATGGTTCAAGAGCCTCAAAACTTAACCAAGTACCATAACATCTTTATTGAACTCTAATAATAGACCTGTGTCTATCTGAGAGCTTGTAACCTGTCTAAATTCAAAACTGACCAACAACCATCATTGTTAACCATTAGCAAATGCTTACCTGAATTTCCAAATATTTCGACTGGAGAATGATGTTAAGACATCAACTTTGAAATGTGTAGTAGCAACTCAACAAGAGTGTGAAAAATTCTGCATAAGTAATGAAAATTGAGGGGAATCCTGGCAATGCTTTGTTGGATAAGTACTTTTGACAAAAAATGTAGTCAACAAGCCTCATCTGAAGGCAATTCAAAATATGAGAAATCACACGAACGAGGAGGGTCGACAATCCCAAAGGGTGAAGTAAACTTATTGTTATCCCTTGACCAAGTTTTGGGAGATTCTTGGTCATAGTGACCTATTTTGGGACTTCGATAGCTTGTCGAAGAGGAGGTCAAGATGAAGCAAATACAAGGGATCTCGGCCCACTTTTAGGTCCTTTTTGGGTTTTTGGGAATATGTAACGGGAATGGGATGTCAGCCCATGGGTTTACCCATGTTTAGGCCTATTTTGCATGTATAAATAGAAGGATAGGCAATGCAAGTTAGTAGTAGTTGAAGTTGAATCGACATCTATGTGATGTGATGTATGCTAAGTGCAAGTAGGGTTTTGTAAGTGCTTTGTGCATGACTATGAGAGACTTGCAGAGCTGAGTGCAAGTCCCTGTGCGAGACTGTAGAAGGATTTGTGCTATAATGCAAGGAAGAAGGATCTAGCGAGCTGTGCAGATCTTATGTCCTATGTGGAGTAAGGGTTTTGATGGATTTGTGCTTGTAACCGATTGACTGAAGAAAATAAAGAATAAGAGTTGGTGGACGTTGCCCCAGGGTGGGGGTGAACCACATAAACACTGTGTTGTCTTGCTCTGTGCTTGTCTTAATGTGTTTATGTCTTCTTTTTTCTAAGTGCTTTAAGATGATTAGATAGATTTTCTTATGCTTAGTGCTAATGATGTAAAAGAATGTTAGATCTGATATATATGAATATGTTGATTGCTTGATCTGCTAGATATGACCTATCTATTGATGCTAAGTGCTTAAGAACATTATACCAGTGTGAATGTTGTGAAGCCCTGTTTTATTAGCGAAGTGGATATTGCTTGCATATTGAGGAACTGACGGTGTTGAGTGCTTTATTAAGTAGTACAATCATAGATCTGTGTCCCAGCTAAGGTTGCAAACACCTGAGTCTTGCAACCACCCCTGCCTCTTCCTCTGGTGAGACTCCATCTGCTTTGCAGGTGTTGTCGAAAGGGCCGGTAGCTAGGGTTTTGTTGGTGTGTTGTTGTAGTGTTGAACCCTGGGTCTGCCCCTGTGCCAACAAATGGTTTTGTTTTTGGGACCTGAAACTGTGATTGTTGGGAATTGAGAAAGAATAGGCTCTCTGCAAAGATTCATCCTGAAATTGTGAAAGCTTTGTTCATAGATTTGTGCCCTAGTGTGCAGTATTCTACTTGACTTATAAAGCTTTGTTCTAAAAGAAAGAAGGTCAATCTGAAGAAAGGAGGTCGGATCTAAAGGAAAGAAGCAAGATCTGAAAGCTTTGTTCTCTAAGAAAGGTAAAAGTGAGAATTTATTATTAAAAGAGGTAAGATCTGCAAGCTCTGTGCTCTGATAAAGGTAAAGATAGTAAAAAAATTTAGATCTGAATGCATTGTGCTCTGTAGAAGTAAGATAAGTGGAAATGTTTGTTTCTAGAGTATGGATCTAGGTATGTTTAATAAAATTTGTCCTAGTTTGAAAAATAGGGTATTGATAGATGAAAGACGATTTGATATTAATAGATCTAACAAGAATAGTGAAAGATATATTATACCTATGCATAGAAAGAATGTTTGGACTAACGAATGGATGCAGGATCCTAGAAATAATTTATTGCAGGTTAGCTCCTGTGATCCTAGTGTGCAGTACAGAAGAGGCTGGGGATCATTTAAAAGAAAGAGAGGATTAACTCTCTGTTACAGTTGTAGAAAATCAGGACATCTTGCTAAAGAATGCCCTGGAAGAAGACCTAGTTGTCTTTGTTGCAAAGATATGGACCATGAAGTGTTGGATTGCCCCAGAATGATTGCTAAGATTGAAGGAATGAATCTGAATCAAGGAAACCCTAAGGCAACTCCAGAGGCTATAGCAGAACCCTAGGAAGAATCAGAGAAAATATTGCTACAAATGAGAGAAACCTTGAATGACCACCGACATGTCAAATTATCAGAGATCTTCAAAGGAAAAGAATGCATCGAAGAAAGAATAGGAGACTTCGACATTGACTGTGTTCTAGATGAGGAAACACAGGTGAATATCATGACAGAGAGAACTCGGGAAGCTATAGGGAGGCTTGCTATGATTCCTTCATTAGGAGGACTAGGGTTATTCAGAGGAAAACTGGTAAACCTGTGTGGAAGGCTCGCTCAGAAACCTATGACCGTCAATTTAACTTCGACAAAGGAAGATGATGAGATTATTAAATTTGTTGAAGATCGGACCCTGTTTACAATGTTAATAGGAAAACCTTGGATTGACAGAGATCAAGCCAGATGAAAGAAAGAAGAAGAAGTCTTGGAGCAGAAGAAACAGGAGTTAAAAGATTTCATGACCAGAAGGATCGCACACTTGATCGAAGAACAGGAGAATAGGTTGAAGCTATTTGACACTAGAAACCCAAATGTCGAAGTTGCAAGAACATTAGAAGACTCACAGGAGACTGAAGTACCTATATCGGATAAAGAAGAGGTGTTACCCCTAAGTTCTAGGAGAGAATCTCAACAACGCAAAGTAACTAAAACCATAGAAGATAAGAATCAGAATGGAAAATGAACTACCAAGACGAATCTCACTGGAAAGAAGGCTAGAAAGAAAAGTAAGAAGACAGCTAAGTTGTAGAAGGTTCCATAAGGAACTTCGCAGACAGAAAATTTGTAGAATTGGAGCTTCATCGGGATATCAGAACAATGACACATGGCACTTCGCCATGGCAAAGCAATATAGCCATTGGGGATATTATAACCATTCGATCGATGCTCTGAATGGGCAGAAAGGCAATAAAGGTTTGTCACCAGACCATTAGACCATGCCATAACAGATAGAACAAGAGTTAATGAGGCTTCATGCCCATTACAAGCGAACCGTTGTCGAGTTTCCAACTTATCCCGTCACGCCATGCACAGAGAACACTTTTTCTAACTGAGAATTTGAAGCCCACAAACTAAGTGAATTGTATACAGTGATCATTGCGCTATTGATGTTTGTTGTAGTGTATTATATAAGTTCATCGTGACCCCAATAATTTTAATCTCAAGCATGTATGTCCAACGATCTCACCACAGTTGAAGAATCATTAACGAAATTTCTCCTCGAATTAATGACTGAAAGAGTCATGTCAGAGAGAGGAGTGTATACAGGTGTATAATCATATTCGACGAGAGGACTGTCGGCCTCTCCATCCACTGCTTGAGCCAGTCCATCCCGGCCAGTAAATGAAAAACGAACTAAACACAGAGACGATCTCACAAATGCCAAGCTTATTTTGAGTATTTTACCTCCCTATATACCACCCCTGAGCGGCGCAATCAATCGAGACAGTGTGCCTAGAGATTTTGAGTACACTTTGATCACTGCATACCTCCCAAAAGGGATACATGTAGTGCACACAAACCAAGATAAGATCGCAACGTTGAAGTTTAGTGACTTCAACCTCAACGACAAGAAGGTATATAACATGTTCTCCCCACATAAGTATCTGACCAAGACCAAAGGAAAGAAATCGAAGATCGTTCCCCATTCATGGACCATGAACCTCGCACAGTCCACATTGCTCAATGTCATGAAGATTCCTCACTTTGGAAGGCACCAAGAAGTGAATGTATGTGTCAAACTACTATTGTCCTGCTACCATGTCGAATATTTATGGTTACGTCGTCGTATCACAGTGGATCCAACGTTGATCAATCGGATCACAGGGCTAAGCATGCAAGGCCCTGACCCACAGGATTTCTACCCTAGAAAATCCATGGATTGTGCTCTTGCACAGAAGATTAAAGACACCTATGGATATGTAGAGAAGGGCATGCGAGGCTACAAGGTAGCTTCTATCCAAAGCGGTGTAGTGCACCTCGCTTGCCAATTGATCGCAGGAAAGTTCGTGCGAAAGAACTAACCCACCCAAGTAATTGGATTTGTAGTCAACCTCACAGGGAAGTGCACAGACGGCCTACAAATGAATTGGGTGAAGTACCTCATGAACCAATTGGAACTGGACTATAAGGAAGCACAAGATTAGAGATACGAATTCCACTTCAGTTGGCTTCTTATACTAATCGCTTTCATCGCATGGGAGATGTCGGAAGGTGCAACCTTCCCGGACATCGATCCATTTGAACCTCTGGCCGTGAAGTTCAATATGTTATGGTACTCTAGTGACATGAACAAGCAATGGCAATTGAATGTCAGGTTCCACACATATTACAACCAATTGAAGATAGCCATCCATTCTAAGCCGCGTATAACCCTGAAAACTATCCACCATTTTAGACCTTTAATGAATTTCAGTGCAGATTGCTATTTCATCTATATCACAGCGCGAGCTGATGAACACAAGGAACAAATACAATCTTACTACAAGCTGACAGAGGAAGACTTGGAGGGGATCACCAAGGATTGGTCAGTGAACCTCTTCATTCCATCAGACCCCATGGAGATGTCCAACTTAGACAGTCCAGAAGCAGTGCATGATACACTTGGACCTAGTAAGATAAAGAAGACTGAAGAGGTCCAAGATTTAGACAGCGCATCCATGAAGACCACTTCCATATTAGCAGAGCAAGGAGGAGATGGTGGAGAGATAGATGGCACAGAATTTCAACAAAAGAAAGGCGATGCTACACGACCTAGAGACGAGGAGGACCCCTCGAAGAAAAGGAAGGTTTCTCCTCTGAAACCTTCTTCAAGGAAGAAATCAAAAGCAACCAGGACCAAATTTGAGACCACCCTCACCTTAGACGACTTTGACTTCATTGTCGCAGAACTGAATGATGCTTCACTGGAGATAGCAGAGAAGTAAGAAGCTAAGAAAGAGGATGTGTTCAATCAGATCAAGGTTGAACTTCAAGGAGTGTAGCAGGCATTACAGTCTAGCCGCGCAGTTTTCACTGCACCTTTGTCAGTTGGAACAACAGAACTAGGTGATGAGTCATCTCAACTACACCGCATTGCTGATATAGTCAAAGCTCTCCTTCAACGAGCTCAGGAAGAGACAACACAAGCCACCCATGATTTAGTGCAAGTACAGAAAGACCTTGAAGAGCAACGCAGTACTACAGAACGAGAGAATCTTGCTCTCCAAGTAA